>PVJC01004501.1:0-63538 GCA_004026665.1 Murina feae
TTTTTTTTTTTTTTTTTTTTTTTTTTTTTTTTTTTTTTTTTTTTTTTTTTTTTTTTTTTTTTTTTTTTTTTTTTTTTTTTTTTTTTTTTTTTTTTTTTTTTTTTTTTTTTTTTTTTTTTTTTTTTTTTTTTTTTTTTTTTTTTTTTTTTTTTTGAGGTAGACCTGTAGAGCTATGAACTTCCCTCTCAGGACTGCTTTCATTGTGCCCCATAGATTTTAGATTGTTGTGTTTTCATTGTCATTTCTTTCCAGAATGCTTTTTATTTCTTCTTTGATCTCTCTGGTAATCCAGTCATTGTTTAATAACATGCTATTTAGCCTCCAAGTATTTTATTTTTTTCAATATTTTTATTGTAGTTGATTTCTAGTTTTATGCCATTATGATTTGAGAAGATGCTTGTTATGATTTCTATTCTCTTGAATTTGAAGAAACATTGCCTGTGCCCTAATACATGGTTTATCTTTGAAAATGTCCCATGTGCACTGGAGAAGAATGTATATTCTGTAGCTTTGGGGTGAACTATTCTGAAGATGTCAATTAAGTCCATCTGATCTAGTGAATAGTTTAGGATTGATGTTTCTTTGCTAATTTTTTGTTTAGAGGATTTATCCAGTGGGGTCAGTGGGGTATTGATGTCCCCTACTATGACTGTATTGCTACCAATTTCTCCCTTGATATCCTCCAGAAGTTGTTTTATGTATTTGAGTGCTCCTGTATTGTGTGCACATATATGTTTACCAGAGTTATATCTTCTTGTTGAATTGCTCCCTTTAGTATTATATAGTGGCATTCCTTATCTCTTGTTATGGCCTTTACTTTGAGGTCTATTTTGTCATATATAAGTATTGCAACCTGATTTTTTTCTCATTTCCATTTGCCTGAAAAATTTTTTTCCATCCCTTCACTGTCAGTCTGTGTGAATCCTTTGTTCTGAGGTGGGTCTCTTGCACACAGCAAATATATGGTTCATGTTTTCTTATCCATTCAGCTAACCCATGTCTTTTGATTGGAGCATTTAATTCATTACGTTTAATGTTATTGTTGATAAGTACTTGTTTGTGGTCATTTTTGTCCTTAATGTTTGTGTTTCTTCTTGTCTTTCTGTTTCTTCTTTTTACAGCAATCCCTTTAGCATTTCTTGAATTGCTGGCTTGGTAGTAATAAACTCTCTTAGCCTTTTTTGTCTGTGAAGCTTCTGATTCCACCTTCAATTTTTAATAATAGTCTCACTGGGTATAGTATTCTTGGATTCATTCCCTTGCTTTGCATCACTTTGTATATTTCATTCCATTCCCTTCTTGCCTGGTGTGTTTCTGTTGAGAAGTCAGCTGATATTCTAATAGGAAATCCCTTGTAGTTAACTTTCTGTCTCTCTCTGGCAGCCTTTAAGATTCTCTCTTCGTCTTTGGTGTTTGCCAATTTAATTATGATGTGTCTTGGTGTTGGTCTTTTGGGTTCATCTTCTTTGGTACTCTATGTGCTTCTTGGATTTGTGTAGTTTTTTCCTTGCCAATATCATGGAAGTTTTCTGTCATTAATTCTTCAAAAAGGTTTTCTATTCCTTGCTTTTCCTCCTCTCCTTCTGATACTCCTATTAAGTGAATGTAGTTTCATTTTGCGTTGTCCCAACTTAGGCTCTCCTCTTGCTTTTTAAGTTTTTTCCTCCAGTTGCTCCTGTGTGTGTGTGTTTTTTTTTCTACCTTGTCTTCTAATTCACTGATGCTATCCTCAGCCTCTTGTAGTCTGCTGTTTAAGCCTGTCATTGTGTTCTGTATTGCAGTTATGTCGTTCTTCATTTCTTCTTGGTTCCTTTTCATGTTGGTGACATTCTCATTCAGCTCCTTATAATTCTTATTGAGTTGTATATATTTGTCATCCAGCCATTTGAGCATTCTAAAAACCATTACTCTGAATTCTTTCTCTCATAAGTTAGTAGCCTCAATTCCATTTAACTCCCTTTCTGGTGATTCCTCTTTTTCTTTCCTTTGTGGATTGTTTTTTTGTTTTTGTTTTTTTTTTTATCTTCCCATGTTTTGCTGTAATGTTGTAATTGTAGCTCTGATTGCTTTGCTACCCAGTTTCTTTTGGGAATGGTGCTACTGGTATGACCTCTCAGGTCTGTTTGATAGTCTAGTGTAGTTCCCTACTTGAGCTACATCTCTTGATGTAGGTCTGCAAGCTGGAAAGGTGCAACTGAGGTGTCTAGAAGTCAGTGGAGGAGGTGTTCCAATTTTTTCTGTCTTTTGACCTTGATTGAAATAATGCATGTCCAGCGGGAATTCACAGTGGCACTCAGGAACTGTTTGTTGGGGTGGTGGGTCTCAGGAGGCCTGCGTTCTGGGAAGGCGTGACTGAGGTGTTCAGAGTTCTGTAGTTGTGAGGTGGGCAGACTCAGCTTTTGCTGCATCCTCTGTGGTTGGATACACATGATCCCAGTGGCAGTTCACCGGGAGACCTGTGGTGTGTTTGCCAGCAAGGTGTACTGACACTCTCGTGAGGGCCCTGGCACCGAAGCCATTGGTTTAGTGTTTGTGGGTGGGTATCCCAGAAGAGGGAATGTAGCATTTCTACAAACCAGTAGTGCACCTCTGTTTGTTAAAGAGTGTGTCCAGCAGGACTCACAGCAGGGCACTGGGGCTATCTGTGGAATGGAGGTCTTGGGAGACCTGTACGCTAGAAAAGCATACAACAGTAGCATCCAGAGTTCTGCAGCTGTGGGGTAGGGAAACTCAGTTTTTGCTGATGCACCTGTGGTGGATAAGCACACGTTCCCAGTGGTGGCACACAGGAGCACAGCAGTGAGTTTGCTAGGGCAGGATCACTGAAGCACTCTGAAGGGCTCTGGGAAGCTTAATTGAGATGTCTTTGGGCAGGTGTCGAGGATGGGTGAGTTCAGAACTTCTACTGCCCCGGGGAGTGCATCTCTATTTGTCCACGATTGGACCCAGCAGAGGTTCACTGCGGCTTCCCAACATGCCCTGTGGGTATGGGCTCAGGGAGAGTGAGCAACTGTGGGCATTTGCTGGTGCTGAGCTCTGCTGCACACTGAGGGGCTCTGGCGTTAAAGGGTCCTGGCATTACAGTTGTGCAGCTCGGTGTGTGTGAGCAGTTATTCAGGGAGAGAGAATTCAGAATTTCTACTGGTAAGCAGTACACCTGTGTCTGTACAAAATCACACTGGGTTGGAGCTCACAGTGACTCCCAAGAGAAGTTTATGGAGAGGTGTGCCTCCACGACGCACAGATATGCACAAATGTGTGAATGAGAGGTCAGAGATCTGTGCTGGGGAGGGAGAGGCTGCACTTACTGCTGTGGCATGGTGCTGTGGTGCTCTGTTGGATGTGGAGATCCTGGGTCTGCAAGTCTGCAGGTGGGGCAGCAGGATTTTGGCTGGAGTGGCTTCTGGGTTGTGCATGCAGTGTCCCAGGCCTGTCTGGGTGGTGATGATAATGAGTTCCTAGAAGAAGCCGCTGTCCCCTTCAAGATGGCGTGGGCTCCATGCCTGAGTCCCACAGTCCAGGGAGTTTTTGCAGCAGTGGCAGTCTCTCCCTGTCCCAGAGACCCTCCTCTGCCAGCCTCTGCTGCTCCTGCCAGATTTAACTGTCCCTCACTCTCTCTCACACACACCACACACCTCCACACACTCTCCTTTTTTTTTTAATCAAAAGATTTATGGGAACATTGTGACTGGGATCACGGCAAGTGGAGTTTATTTATTTATTTTAAAATATTCTTTATTGTTCAGATTGTTACAGATGTTCCTTTTTTTAAAAAACCCCATAGCTCCCCTCCACCTGGTTCCCCCCCTCGCCCCATGCCCTTCCCCCCCTTCATTGTCTTCATCCATAGATGTAAGATTTTTGTCCATTCTCTTCCCATACTCCTCATGTCCCCTTCCCCCTGAGAAATATCAGTCCATTCCCTTTCTATGCCCTTGCTTATATTCTATTCACCAGTTTATT
This sequence comes from Murina feae, assembly GCA_004026665.1. NCBI lineage: Eukaryota > Metazoa > Chordata > Mammalia > Chiroptera > Vespertilionidae > Murina > Murina feae. Next base: position 3,964 of record PVJC01004501.1, read on the forward strand.
CTGTTCATCAGATATTTCTATTGACTTGTTATATTCACTTGTTGGTAGATATGTATTTGTTGTCACTTTGTTGTTCATACTTTTTATATTTATCTTTTTCTTCTTCCTCCTCTTCTTAAAGAATGCCCTTCAGCATTTCAAATAACCCTGGTTGGGTAGTGCTGTACTCCTTTAGCTTTTTCTTGTCTGTGAAGCTCTTTATCTGATCATCAATTTTACATGATAGCCTTGCTGGGTAGAGTAATCCTGGTTATAGGTTCCTGCTATTCATCACTTTGAATATTTCTTTCCAGTCCCTTCTGGCCTGCATGGTTTCTGTTGAGAAATCAGGTGACAGTTGTATGGGTACTCCCTTGTAGGTAACTAACTGCTTTTCTCTTGCTGCTTTTAATATTCTCTCTTTGTCTTTTGCCCTTGGCATTTTAATTATGATGTGTCTTGGTGTGGTCCTCCTTGGGTTCCTTTTGATTGGGGTCCTCTGTGCTTCCTGGACTTGTAAGTGTATTTCTTTCACCAGGTAGGGGAAGTTTTCTGTAATTATTTCTTCAAATATGATTTCAATATCTTGCTCTCTTTCTTCTTCTGGCACCCCTATAATTCTGATGCTGGTACACTTAAAGTTGTCTCAGATGCTCCTTACACTATCTTCACACTTCTGGATTCTTTTTTCTTTTTTCTCTTCCAGTTGGGTGCTTTTTGCTTTTCCATGTTTCAAATCTTTGACTTGATTATTGCAAACCTCTAGTCTGGTGATGGATCTCTGTATAATATTACTAAGTTTATCAGTGGATTCTAGAAAATTCTTGAAAAACCTTAAAAGCGTAGTTCTGAACTCTATATCCAGTAGTTTGCTTTCCTCCATTTCTGTCATTTGTGACCTGTTTCTTTGTCTCTGCATTTTGGCTGTGTTGATGGAGTGGTTTCTGCACTAGGTGTCCTATAGGGCCCAGTGATTCAGCTTCCCCAATCACCTGGGGTGGACACTCTTGTTTGTACGCCTTTGAAGGCTGAGTGCACAGTCTTGTTGCAGTTATCACTGGGAGGTATCACTCGGAGGAAATGACCTGCAGGCCTTTCTCCTTGTTGTTTTTCCACACACTCTCCTTTCATCTCTTCACTCACTCCCTATCCCTCACCTCCATCCTGCCAGCCGCCATTTTTCTGTCTGTCAATAATAGCTTTTATAGAGATTAAGGTTACAAATATAACTGAAATTCTCACCCTCTCAGCGTTTCTTAACTTCTACTAGCCATATCATCAAAGAGATAATAATTATATTAATTAATGATTATAAAAATAGTGCCTCACACTTATATTTCACCTTATAAGTTACATAGCACTTTTTACTAATGTTATCCTCACAAGAACTCTTTGAAGCCATTCTCTCCATTTCATGTTACAACTAAAATATAAAATGGAGGTTCAAGCGGAGAAGAGGCTAGGGTAACAAAGATGCATACATTTGTCAAAATTCAACAAAAATATACTTCAGATTTATGTATTTTAATGTATGTCCATTTTATATCAAAAGAAAAACTTGTAAGCAACATTTAACTCTAGTTAATAATAAACATACTTAAGTATTAGTAGAAAGATAGTAATTTATGCAAATTTACTTTAAAATCCATGAAAAATAAGATGGATTAATGGCTGGATAGAGGGATGGATATATGAATAGATATGTGAGAAAGACAGTAAAGTGTTAATGGTAAACTCTAAGTGATATAATTATGAATGTTCACTGTAAAAGTCTTTCAGCTTTGCCTTTCATTTGAAATCCTTCATAATAAAACGTCTTGAGGAAAAGAATGAAGGCTTAGAGAGATTAAACCTGCCTTCAGGTTATAGTCTGAGACTCAATACAGTTCATCTGATCCCAGTTCCCATGCCTAACAGGAATGTTTAAGAAAATCTTTATTGTTTAGTGTTCAAAAGAAGGTAGTAGTGCAGATAAGTACTAAATTCAGGTTCAACAAAAGATCTGTAAAACCATTTTCTACCATAAAAGGAATGACTATTTAAGTAAAGAGGTTGCGTTTTAAATCCCACATTAATTCATCTCAAAGAGTATTATCTCCTTCATAGCAGTCCCTTTGGGGTATTTGATATTTATTACAAAGATGCTGCCTCACTCAGAGCACCATCACCCTTCTTAAGAGAGTACTTTCAGGACTTAAAGCACTTCTTCACATATTCTCAATAATGACAACCTTTTGCCCTTTTAAAATATCTAAATGTTACCTGAAGCTTAGTCAGGTAAACAAAACACAAATTTTACTATATTGTCTTTTTGTAAAATTCCCCGGTAAATACAGAGCATCAAAGGATAATTTATGTTTGTTTTGGTTTGATATAATGAATGACCCAGACCCTTAAACTAACAAAACTGGTTTGCTTATATGACACAGAAATTATTTCTGAAACCTGCTCTGTGCCAGTGTTTGGGGCAATGACAGCATCTCATCCATGATAGTACTAATCAGCTTATGTGTATCATCTCTGTCAATCAAACAGACTAGAAACTTCATGAAGGCAGGGACCCTGGAAACTATTTCACTCCCTTAACACACAGCCTGTGTTTTTATTTACAAAATTAATTAATAAAAGAATTCATTAATGAATAAATGAGTAAATGAATGGAATGATTATGTTAACTAATTTGAAAAACTGTGACCTTTTGACTGTATCTGGTTTACTATTTCTACTGTAATTTAATTTCTTCAGTATTACATTCCATATATGTTATGTTATGCAATGACTGAAAAGTAATAAATCCACATATAAAGGATAAAGGTAACAGATTTCTTTTTCTGTCTTTTGCATAATTTTTAGTTACCATCCTTGAATTGTCTAAGTATACAATTATATCCTTTGTAAAAAGGATTTTTGTTTTCTTATAGTCACCATTTTCTTTTGGTCTTTTTCTATACCAGTAGTTATTAATAGTACATCCATGCTAAGATAAGCAACGGTGGTAAATTATATCCCTCAGTTTTGTTGCTTTCAACCTTTTCACTAAAAACAGTGGCAACTCTTTTGTTTCTCTCTCTCTCTCCCTTCCTCTCTGAAATCAATTAAAATAATAATAATAATAATAATAATAATAATAATAATACAAAGAATAAGAAGCTTATATAGTTAATACTTCAGGGCTGATAAAGATAAGACTACATACCCCTTCCAAAACTCCAGCAGAGGACTTGTTGATGCATTTACATGTCTTATGTTTGTGTAAAATTTGTAAAAGAGATTTTTGTGTCCATTTTCTCTAAAAGGAACCCTCAAATTTGTATGAGTTCCAGGACCCATGAAACTTGCATCTGCTATGTAATACGTAATTCAAGGAAACTGTCAAATCTGCTTTAGGAACTTTAAAGAAGAGAATTGTGCAAAGTAAATCTGGAAGCCCTTCATATGAAGTCCTGCTTGAATGAAAAGGGTGGTTAAGATCAGTGAATTCTCAAAGACTCTTCCAGACCCTTGATATGAGACTACCTTTTATAGGTCTTACAATCAAAAAGTCTTTTGCTCAGAGGCAATTTTTTTAAATATAGGCTGATATTATTTGTCTCTTATGCTCCATATCCCATATTTTGAAAATCCTATCTAATAAAAGGGTAATAAGCAAATTAGGCATCACTCCATCACAAAGATGGCCACCCCCATAGCCACAAGATGGTGGCGCCCAGTCTGGCTCAGCCACATCACTGAAGCAGTCAGGCCTGTTAGCCAGGCAGGTGGCAGGGGAGGCAGGGGTCCCAATGAGCAGAACAGGCCATCAGTGGGGCTGGGGTCCCCTGCCCAGGCCAGAGGCCTCAGGTATGGGCAAGGGTGGAGCCAGTGATCGGAGGGGGCAGGGGTAGAGCCAGTGATCAGAGGGGTATGAGGGTGCCCTATCCAGGCATAAAGTCTGGGCCAGAGACCTCAGGCCTGGGCAAGGGCAAGGCCAGAGATTGCAGGGTCCTGGCCTCTGCAGAGCCAGCAATCGGAGGGGGAGGGGCAGAACCTGCAATCACAAGGGTCTGTGCATTGGTGGAGCTGGAAAAGCAGGGGTCTGGAGGTCCCCTGTCCAGGCCTGAAGCCTTGGCCAGAGGCTGCATGGGGCAGGGGCGGAGCCTGTGATCTCAATGTCTGGGCAGGGGCAGAGCTGGTGATCAGAGGGGCAGGTGCGGAGCCTGTGATTTCAGGGATCTGGGCACAGGAGGAGCTGGTAATGCAGTGGTCTGGGGATCCTCTGCCCAGGCCTGTAGCCTTGGCCATAGGCTGCAGTGGAGCAAGGGTGGAGATGGCAATGGCAGGGGCCTGAGGGTCTCCTGCCCAGGCCTGTAGCCTTGGCCAAAGGCTGTAGTGGGGCAGGGGTGGAGCTGGGATTGGAAGGGCAGGGGTGGTACCTGTGATTGGAGTGAACTACAAGGAAACACCTTTTCTTACTGCTCATTGGCTAAGCTCCCTGTATGCCACTGGTAATATTCTTAGTAACTTGGGTAATAAGAATCCCTAAAGGTGATCGAGAATTTTTCCACCACACTCCTGGTGAAAAAAAATGAAGGTCCATTGCTGGAGGGCTAAGAAATGTCATATCCTGCCCTAGCCAGTTTGGCTCAGTGCATAGTGTTTCAGCCTGCTGACTGCAGGTTGTGTGTTCAATTCTGACCAAGGGCATCTACCCAGGTTGCAGGCTCCTCCCTGGCCAGGGCCCAGGTCAGGACATATGCAGAAGGCAACCAATCAAAGTGTTCCCCTCACTTTGATGTTTCTCTCTGTTTTTCCCTTCTCTTCCACATTCTCTAAAAATCAATGGAAACATATCCTCAGGTGAGGATAGAAAAGAAAAAAATATCATATTCTATGAAAGACACATCTTGAAAGTACCTAAAGCAAGTTGTCATTTTTTCATGGTGAAGGGAGTCTGTGTTGATGAAAACACCTTGGTGGCTGCGGTGACTGGCAGTGGTTGCAGCAGAGGGGTGATGGGGTTGGTGGTTTCCCCTGATTAGTCTGATCACCTCCCACAAAGGGAGGCCAGACTGTAGCTTAGGCCTTGGCAGGGAGCGGGCCTAAGCCATCAGTAGGACACCCCCTGAGGGCTCCCAATATGTGAAGGGGGAGCAGGCTTGGCTGAGGAACCCACCCCCCAGTGCACAAATTTTGTGCACCGGGCGCCTAGTAAATAAATAAACAGATAATTATAGATATGTAAGACAGTTTCAAGTGCCCCATCATTTTCTTTAATAAATTTCAATGTTTCAATATTTAGCATTATACTATAAAACTCGAACCAACAAAAGCCTATAATCCATAAGGTTGAATCAGGTACCATGGCATTATGTAAATAAAACATAATACCAGGGCTGTTATAATCCCAGATAACCATGCACATGAATAATGCTGAAGGTTGAATACTTTAATTTACTTGAATGCTGAAAATGATGTTATACACAAGTGAATTTAAGGGTAATAAGCAAATTAGGCATCACTCCATCACAAAGATGGCCACCCCCATAGCCACAAGATGGTGGCGCCAGTACTTAATCACAATAACCTTTGAACAATACTCTCATTAGTTACTTTATGCTTAGAATAATTCACATAGCACTGATTGCCATTATTTTTGAGATGGAGAAAGTAAAGCCTAAGAAAATTAGGTTCTAGACCAGGGATGGCTAATAAATGGCATTAATACAATTACTCTTCTTTCTTATCCTGTGGCAGAGTTCAATAATCAATCATTAAATTCTTTCCCTACATTTTAGGAAGCCATTTTCAACAGATCTATAGGGACATATGAAACAAAACCTATTCAATAAACCAGGTGTAGACCAAGACTACACGCTGGTCAGGACAAAAGAAAGAGGAAGAATTACCATCCCCTCACCAAAATCTGTCACCACTGTTTCTTATTTTGACTGCCCTTATTTTCATGTCACATCATTACATTCTCATAAAAACTCTTCTTCAAGAAAAATAATCAACTTTTCCAGTTTATGACTAAAGCACGTTCCTTTCTTGGTGACACTGTGGGTGATGATGACTGACAATGTTGTCTTCATATTTAGCTCTTCCCATGACTTCACACGGTTAGTAAAAATGTCTCCAGTTGATCTCCTGGGGCCTGGTGCTCCAGACATGGACTCTTGCTTTCTCTGGCTAGTCACACTGCTTGAAGCCATCTGTCTAAACATGGAATCCCTTAGCCCACATTCCTTCATTGCTCATGTTCTGTGTCTCCCAACTGTCTGCGGCTTTGGACTTGGCAAACACCAGGGAAACAACACAAAACTTTACCTGTAGTCTGAATAGTATTTAACCATAGAAAATGAAGTGTTTTATAACAAGTTGTGTTTTAATCTTCTTTTGAGGTTTGTGTTTTAATCTTCTTTTTATCACCTTCTGCTCTCAGGACAACAGGTGAAGACACAGAGAAAGAAATAGATTATTTTGAACGAGGAACTAATTATACTGATGGATTGTAAGTCTATCTTCCAGCTGAAGGAAATGCTTATAAATAGTACTTGGTATTACAAAGTGGTGAGCAGACAGTTGATATTCACTTTTCTCCAGTCTCCTGGAACCTTGCCAGAACACAGAATCAAGGGTTCACCACCAGTGGGATATCTGGGGACATGTTTTATAATGCTGTAAACTTTTCTTCACACCTATTAGTAAGAATTTTGAGCAATAAAAATTTTCCCCCATTTTGATTAACTTAGGCTTGCATACAGAATAGTGGTCCCTAACTAATTCAACTAATTCTCTAATTAACTCAAAAGTAGACAGTGGAAGGCTGGAACAATAGCTATTCTCTTCCACTACCACCACCATGCTAACACTACATAAACCCTTGGATCTGTGTACAAAGTGTTAGGAATTTGGATAAGGGATGCTGACTGGGACAAAAAGAACTAGTGTCTTCCAGATAAACTCCCTTCTCAAAAGTCTTGATGTCTTCCTTTCTTTCTGCTCTTAAATACCACTGAGTGAGTATTGATTACTAAAGATAAAAAGCACTCTGAAAATTAGGTGTAGGCATTTTCACTTATTGAGCATCTAACATATATAGCAAGTAAATACATATTTGTTCTTTATTTAACCTGTAACATAGAAATTATTATTTTGTTTTCACCAAGTGATAAAACAAAGACTTGTGGAGGTCATGTAATTTAATCTGTGTTTCAAGACTAAAATGTGGTATAGGTTAATTTAAACCCAATCCTGTCCTACTACATTGCCTCTACAATTAAGTGAAAGAATGCTATCATGTAGATGCACGCCTGATATTATAAGTAAACATTGTGGAGAGTAACATTCTGTTCAAGGACTTAGGACCCTCACCTAGTCCTTATGGGGAATAAAATGTGGGCGACCCCTAACATAGGAATCAAAAGCATTGTTTTCTCCTTTTATAACAGCACGTGATTCCTAAAGCAGCCTCACCTGCCCAGGTTGATGATCTGGAGTATGTTTTCAGTCTTGTACAACTGCAGTCCAAATACCACCTTGATTAGATGGCTTCCATGAAACACTTAAGAGAAATTGCAATTCAGAAAACTCATCTGGAGAGGAAAACAGTTACTCAAACAAAAATCTGGTCTGAGCAGCCGTGATGCTATCACATTATACAGAGGTGATGAGAGAACTTAAAATTGTGTAACTTAAAGTATGTAAGTGATAAATATTTGATTAGTTTTTTTAGCAAAAGCATATATGTAAAAAAAGCCCCCAAACACCTTAAATAATTCTTTAGAATATAGATTTGATTATAATAATGAATATTTTGATAGTATTCATTTAAAAAATACATCAACACAATAAGAGAAAGAATCATACAAATAAATTGACAAAAACTCATTTTATTATTGTAACTATATGTTATAATTATACAACTTCTGATTCAGGAAGGTCTTCTAACCACTTTGTTTTCTTTCTAATAGTAGAGGGAAAAAATAGCCTGTTTGTATATCTTTAGTAACCAAGGTGAGCTAAGCACAGGACTGGAAAAAACAAAAAACAAAACAAAACAAAAAGCAGTGCATTTCTGGGAAAGGGGAAGCACAATAAACCCATATCATTAAAAAGTAAAAGTACCCAGCTTCAAAATTTTGCTTTTCCATGCCATCATCACTAGGCAAGGATTCCTTGCCCATTCACCATTTCACATTATCAGTTTGTACTTTTTTGACTGACAATATTTATTTTCACTTTAGTACTTGAAAAATAAAGGAACATATGCCTGCACTGTGGGTGAACTAAATAAGAGCAGTAAAATGTACTCACTGTAATTGGTTAAGCACTTGCCAGGTCTGGACCAGTGGCAGAGCCAAAGCTTATGTCCCTAACTGTGTGGTTTACTCAAACAGCCATTTCACAGCTAATTGGGTTCACCAAAATTTTCAGTCAGTTGATTCAGCTGCAGTTGTTTAGACATGGTTTTTCCCTAGAGCAGGGACCAACCTAGCTCTTTCTAAATAGCTGAAATGGCCAGTAGCAAAGCTACTCATTCAGCCACTCCTCTCACATAGAAAGAGCTGTGATCACAGGTTTAAAATTATGGGTTGAATTGATAGTTTTTCTTTTTTCCAAAGTGGAAAAACTAAATAACATATGTTTGTTTTGCTTTTTTAGGGACAAGAGAATGTATAACACTAAGTTGATTTCACAACTTTTTGAACATGTTTAGACAATAGAACAGTAATTTTTAAATGGTGTGCCACAAGACATTTTCAAAGTAATATCTGACTACTTAGTCAGAGGCACTGACTCTTTTTCCTTAGATCAGTAGTTCTCAATCTTCCTAATGCCACATCCCTTTAATGCAGTTCCTCAAGTTGTGGTGACCCCCAACCATAAAATTATTTTCATTGCTACTTCATAACTGTAATTTGCTACTGTTATGAATCATAATGTAAATATCTGATATGATATGCAGGATGTACTTAGGTGAACCCTGTGAAAGGGTCATTTGACCCTCAAATAAAAAAATGACAATAGCCAACAAAACAATAGCCATCCAATATGAATGAATCAAAATTATACCCACTTTTTGATCAGATAACTAAAAATATATTTTTTGGTGTGCCACAGAATTTTAGTACTTAGTTTATGTGTGGTGCCATGAGATGAAAAAAGTTGAAAATCGCTACAAAAGAAGCATTTATATGAAGAATCTTTTTCTTACTAAAAGATTTCCCCTTAATATTGATGACTGATAGCTGGAACTTTCTCACATTTTTTCAGCTGAATGTCTCACCCTAATATCACCAGCATGTTACACATGGTTTTTCCAAAACTTCCAAAATCCCCAGGCCCAAGACTTGTCTCTGAGAGGCCTTACTCAGAACACTCTTGCTGAGCCATTTACAAGTCCACCTGACATCTTTAGGCTCTCAGGCCTCGAGTAGTGCAGGAAATCACAAGCTAGTGTAGTCTGACCTGAGATCTCTAACTAAGCAAACTGACCCTCATATGAAGGGGAACAATATTCACTCGGCTTCTTCCTTTAGCAGCTCATCTACCCTTTTCCCTCTCCGCAACCTCCAACAGACTCCTTTGCTTTTACTGTGTGAACTAGTCAGACTGAAACAATATTTGACTGAACCCTTGTAATGTGCTCATCCATTCCAGACACACAGTTCTAGCTTAGCCTCTTTATTCCCCACTAATGCAATTCTACATTTCCTTTCTGGTCTATAATCATGAGTAAGGATCATGAATGAAATACTCCTTGAGCCTTTAGAAAAGCACCAAAAATTAATATCACCTTAGAATGTAAGTACATAATTAATCAAGAAAATAATACCAAATAAAATTGAAAAAATAAATATTATAATTGACTAGGGGCCCGGTGCATAAAAATTTGTGCACTTGGGGGTTCCCTCAGTCCAGCCTGTGCCCTCACTCAGTCTGGGACCCCTCGAGGGATGTCCATCTGCTGGCATGCCTGACCAGCCTGGGCGAAAGGCTGATGGCTGTTTACAGTCTGGCCAAGCCCCCCAGTGGGGACCCTGACCCCATGGGGGTGTGGCCAGCTTAGCTGAGGGGCTGAGGTCCATTTTCAGGCTGCCATAGTCCCTTCAGGATTCAGGTCCCTACTAGGGTGCATGGCCAGCCTGGGTGAGGGGGTGAGGGTCGTTTTCAGGCTGCCCACAGCTCCCATTGACCCAACGTCCCAGTGAGGCTGGCTAGAATCAGGATTCTGGGGTTTATTTATCTTCTATAATTGAAACTTTGTTCCCTTGAGCAGAGGCCTAGTCAGGCAACAAAACCTCATGTTTGCTTCAACTCCATGGCTTCTATAATTGAAACGTGTTGCCTTAAGGAGAGGCCCGGCAGGCCTAGGCAGGCAATTTCAACTCCATTGCTTGTGCAATGGAAGCCTCTTGTTTGCTGTAGCCCTGTGGCTGCCGGCCGCCATCTTGGCTGGGTTAATTTGCATATAGCTGCTTTTATTGGCTGGTGGGTGTGGCTTGACTAGTGGGTGTGGCTTAGGTGTCTCAGCATGATGGTTAATTTGCATTTTACTCTTTTATTAGATTAGATGCTTCCTTATAGTGATTATGACCTTGCTGTTCCAGAAAGAAATTATCACCTCTTCAAAGAGCAATGTGGGCCATTTCCTAAGATGAAACATTGTATACTTTTTTGTGTTTATCTGATTATATTTTCCAGTATATTTGATTAAAAAAACAGTGAAAGAGATGTCACAGATTACAACCTGAGTTACTGACAAACAAACAGTGTATAGAATTGCTATGTCTTCAGAGAAAATAGAAAAAGAACAAATATGTTTTGATCTTTACTGAGTACTAGGCTAAAAGAGTAGGTAGAGGCTTAAATTGATTGGGAATTATCTGTTTTTGGCTCCTCTCCATCCTTCACAACTTATATCAATCCAACATTGTCAATTTTCTCCGTTTTCACTGCTACCCTCTCATCCATCACTTTTCTTTCAGACTACTTTTATGGTCACCTACTGGTCTCTCCATTTCGTCTTCTGTCCTTCTCCCATCTGTTGTCCACAGGTAATTTTCTAAAATGTACATCATATCACATCATATGCTGTTCTGTCTGCCAGATGTTCTGTCCCCACTCTCTTTACCAAAGTACACATGACTTCTTTTCAATGTTCACATCTTAGCTTAAATGTCACCATCCTCTCTAAGTAAATTCTACCAATTATCCTTCTCATTGTTCAGTCTTTATTTCTTACTAGGGGCCCGGTGCACAAAAATTTGTGCACTCAGGAGGTCCCTCAGCCCAGCCTGCGCCCTCTCGCAGTCTGGGACCCCTCTGGGGATGTCCACCTGCTGGCATGCCTGACCAGCTTGGCTGAGGGGCTGATGGCTGTTTGAAGGCTGGCCAACCCCTCCAGTGAGGTCCCCCATCCCATTGGGGTGTGGCCAGTGTGGGTGACGGGCTGAGGGGCGTTTTCAAGCTTTCAGGCTTCCCACAGTCCCTTCAGGTTTTGGGCCCCTACTGGGGTACCTGGCCAGCCTGGGTGAGGGGCTGATGGCTGTCTTCAGGCTGGCCAAGCACCCCAGTGGGATCCCTCACTCCATTGGGGAGTGGCCAGCATGGGTGATGGGCTGAGGGACACTTTCAGGCTTTCAGACTGCCCACAGCTCCCATTGACCCAATGTCCCAGCAAGGCTGGCTGGAAGCAGGTTCCTGGGGTTTATCATCTGTAACTGATACAATGTTCCTTTAAGCCAAGCCTATGCAGGTAAAGAAGCTCGCAGCCAGGACTGCTGTTTGTTTCAGCTCCTGAGGCTTCTAGGATTGAGACTTTGTTGCAAATATGATGTTGCCTGGATCCCGGAGAAGGCCAGCCGGCCTGGCAAACAGTTTCATTCCTGCTGCAAAAGAAACTGCCTGTTTACTCAGCTCCGTGAGTTCTGGCCTCCATCTTGGCTGGGTTAATTTGCATACAGCTGCTCTGATTGGCTGGTGGGCGTGGCTTAGGCATCCCAAAGGGATGGTCAATTTCAATATTTTGCTTTTATTAGATGAGATTTGTTTGTATTCCAGTTAATTGTTTGCCTTTCTCAATAGGCTGTAAGCTCCACAGGATAGAGAGTATGCTTGTTTATTCATCAGTAGGTACCTAAACTCTAGCATGTCAACTGAATGTTTATTAAATGAATGAGGAAGAGGAACTTGAATTGGGTGTTGATGGTAGCTCCTTTCTGGCATTTGGAAGTTAAGGTATTATAGTACATGCTAGTAAATGGACAATTTTGAAGATGAAATAATATAAGAGAAGAAGATAAGTGGGAAAGTGTCATATGTGTGAGGTCATTGGGAGCAGACTGACACAAAATATATTTGGTCAAAAACAGTGTGGTGGTAGTCTGAGAAATAGGCCAGGTATAGTGGACCTTGCTGTGGCCTAGTGTCCACTGTCTCTGTTCAGTTACTGTAAGCCCTACATAGGTGGCATCAACTTAGATCTCTTATAAGCTAGACTGACAAGACCCAGAGAGAATTCCATGATCAATTTTCAAAAGCATGTGCCCTCAAGTGCATACTATTACACATACTATTAAACATTTCACACCTAAAAAGATGATATTCTATAAATTCAAAAGAGGTGTTTTTTTTTATACCCCTGACAGGGCTATTCTTGAATGGATTTACAACGATCTGAAAACAAACAAAGAAACAAAACACATTTAGAAAGTTCTACAGAATGCAAGTACCTATGATCAGGAAATGACATGAAAAAAGTAGCTCCTGGCAACTGTGGTGATATATAAACCACTTGCTAGAAAATGAGTTAGATGTGGGGAACTAGCAAGGGACTTGAGGTGTCACTGAAAACCCATTTAATTCTCTGCCTCTGTTATGGAATTAAAACATCAGAGCAACAGAATAATTGGTCTGGTCTATTAAACATCCCAGGGAGGAATAAATTGTGCTGTTCATGGTTTATCTGATCTTTGTCACAGGATCTCCCTCCTTATTTTAACACATTAATCCTAGAGTATCCAGGTGGACAAGACACAATTCTTGTATTCACACGTGTTTCAGATCACAGCCAAGTTTTTACTGATTTAATTAAATGTTATCACATATCCAAGGCACTTGGTACAGATACTGGGGTGAGATTGGGGTGATGGTATCGGGTTGAACTTCTTAGGCCAAGGGAAAGTCCCTGACCCAGGAAAAGAAAAGCTAACACTAAGAGTATAGAAGGACAATGCTAGCCTTTACCCTTTTGATATGAAAAGGGAGGTATGAGAGAGCAAGGTTGGCTTAGATCCCAAAAGGTTTACTAAACTCCTGAACACAATGGTATTGGAATTTTAAGTACAGTATTGTATGAATTGCTCACCTGTAGGAAATTGTAGGCAACTCCAGCAATAACCTAAATTCTTATACCTTTCAGCTGGCTGACTAATGGTCCGGCATTCCACTCTAGTGTGTTATGACATGGCTGTGCCAATGTATAGTGCACATAAAGTTCATGCCCCAAAGATCTGGAAGGTTTGATCCAGAGAGTTAAATGAAGAAACACTAAAAAACTGCCGATCATTAAGGATTGGATCTTAAGATGTGAGATGCTGGATTCTTGTAGTCTTTCAGACCAGACCAGTGATTTGGTTTAAGTAAGGGTGATAAGGAGGTATAGGAAAGAGCTTAGAATAGGTTGGGGGCTGACAGTGAGAAGATCCTCACCAAATAAGTCACATCTCTTTTCATGAAGTGTGGATTTAATATCAAGGATTTAACCACAGAGACAATTGCTCTCTAAAATGCCCCATTTCCAAGCCCAGTATTCACTGAGAGAAAACTGTTTCCTCCCCACCCTGTGAGGACCAGAAGGCAGAACTGAGACACCTCCCCAGTTGTATATTAACGGGGTCTGCTGATAGAGTGTAGATTGCTCACTGCCATCCATGCAACTCCCATTCCATTTGAGTTGCACAATAGACTTAGATTGTCTTCCCAAAGTCATGCACTTCTGCTCCCCACCCAGTCACAATTTTTCTCAATAGCTCAATAAAATAGCAATACAACAGCTCTCTTCTCAAGAACTTTGACATACTCAAGACATCTCAAGAACTATAATATATTTAAAGAAAATTTTATTAATAAAAAGAACATTAACAAATATTACATACCCTGAGGCTGGCACATTACAAAACATTGTGGTCCAGAATTCATTAAATTCCCACAATGAATATTATCTACTGTCACTTAATTTCTTAACAAGTATTGCTGGCAGAAGTCTTAATTTCTCTCCATATATGGTCAGTGATTACAGCTGTACTTGCAGAAGCCATGGTTCTAGGGGAATGATACCAGAGAAGGTGTCTCTTCACTAAGTGATGGGCATCTTGTGGGAATAGGGGAGTATCTCTTATAGCTCCAGCTGGCTGCCTTTCCCATGAAGAGATATAGGCAGGAGAAAGGAATAATAAGACCTATTCCCTCCACCCTTAGGAACATTGGGAAATGCAGCCTAAGGTGGGTAATAAAATAGGTAATCCCACCACACTGGATTTTCTGATGAAGTTTCAAATATCAGCTGCCTTAATCTTGGATCTTAGACCTCTCCAGTACTAAGATAACTGGGGAAATGAGCAGCAATCAGGAAAATAACAATTAGCATGTAGCTGGTTATTATTAACTAAGGGCCTGGTGCACAAAAATTTGTGCACTGGGGGGGGGGGTCCCTAAGCCCGGCCTGTGCCCTCTCGCAGTCTTGGACCCCTCGGGGGATGTTCACCTGCTGGTGTGCCTGGCCATCCTGGGTGAGGGGCTGATGGCTGTTTGCAGGCTGGCCAAGCCCCCCAGTGGGGACCTTCACCCCATGGGGGTATGGCCAGCATGGGTGAGGTCCATTTTCAGGCTGCCCACAGTCCCTTCAGGGTTCGGGTCCCTACTGAGGTACCTGGCCAGTCTGGGTAAGGGACTGAGGGCTGTTTTCAGGCTGCCCACAGCTCCCATTGACCCAACATCTCAGCAAGGCTGGCTGGAATCAGGTTTCTGGGGTTTATTTATCTTCTATAATTGAAACTTTGTTGCCTTGAGTGAAGGCCTAGTCAGGCAACGAAGCCTCCTGTTTGCTTCAGCTCTGTGGTTTCTATAATTGAAACTTTGTTGTCTTGAGCCGAGGCCCAGCCAGCTGAGGCAGGCAGTTTACTCCAAACAGAAGCCTCCTGTTTGCTCTAGCTCCGTGGCTGCCAGCTGCCATCTTGGTTGAGTTAATTTGCATACAGTCACTCTGATTGGCTGGTGGGCGTGACTTAGGTGTCTTGGAGTGATGGTTAATTTGTATATTACTCTTTTATTAGATTAGATACTCAAACTTGTGCAGAAACATGATACATTGTCCTTTCATCTAATTTTAATTGCCTATTTATCTTAATTTACCCCAATCAGGTTTTTTTTATTAACTTTACTAACACAGGTCCTGCTTTTTAGGGGAAGTTTCCAAATTAACAATTTCTCAATTAATTGAAATGAGTTAGTGTCATCTCATAAGTTATAGGGTTCTCACTTTATTCACACAACACCTATTTTATATCAATAGACCCACATTACTTTTTAAGAGACATTTCTATTGGCTCTCACCCAAGTACTCTAAAATTTTTCACTTATAAAATTTCAAGCTACCTTGGTCATTATATCAATTCTCTTCTCCAGCTATTGTATCTGCCACCTATTTGGCATCTTAAAATGGAGGTTCTCATCATACCCTGATTCTCACAGCTATACTTAGGACCTTCAAACAATCATGCACAATAACATAAGTACATTGCATATTCAGACCAGAACCCTGAGAATCTATAATCTATTTGTCCCTTTTTATGTCCACACTTATTACCTCTGCCTTATTAGGGTTCTCCTTCAAGCAACAGCTCCCCCTTACCACCTGTTAGGGAGAACTTCAAAACAACCATCTTTCTAGTAGGTTAATTCAGATATGAATTATCAACATGATAATTTTGTATACCCAATATCCCATGTTTCTCCATTCTTACTCAGTTTTTCCCTAGTCTTATTCATAACTCCACCTGAAGACTATATGGTGAGGGATTATCTATTCTTCTGCTGTCATCTTGGTAAGATGGACCTATATGCTTCTTGAAATTTTATGTAAAATAAAAATATTGCATGCAAAATTGTTTTGAAAAAAGCAGCAAATCATACAATGTAGTGATTTCTAAACCTTGTTGATAATAAATAACTTGGAAAGTTTTTAAAACCCTCATGGGGTGAGGGTCCCTGCTAGAGGGTGTGGCTAACCTGAAAACAGCAATCAGTCCCTCACCCAGGCTGGCCAGGCAGCCCAGCAGGACCCCCTTCCCTGAAAGGACTGTGGCCAGCCTGCAAACAGCCATTAGCCCCTCACCCAGGATGGCCAGGCACCCCAGTGGGACCCCCACCCTGATCCAGGACACTCGTCAGGGCAAACCAGCTAGCCCCCACCCATGCACAAGGCCTCTATCTTATATAATAAAAGGGTAATATGCAAATTGACCCTAAAAGCAGAATGACTGGGAATGACTGGTCACTATGACACACACTGACCACCAGGGGGCAGATGCTCAATGCAGGAGCTGCCCCCTGGAGATCAATGTACTCTCACAGGGGAACTCTGCTCAGTCACAAGCCAGGCTGATGGCTGCCAGTACAGCAGTGAGGTGGGAGCCTCTCCTGCCTCCTCAGCAGCGCTAAGGATATCCAACTGCAGCTTAGGCCTGCTCCCTGCTGGCAAGTGGACATTCCCTTAGGGCTCCTGGGCTGCCAGAGGGATGTCTGACTGCCAGCTTAGGCCTGATCACCCAGGGAGTGAGCCTAAGCCAGCAGGTGGACATCCCCCAAGGGTTTCCAGACTGCGAAAGGGCACAAGCCAGACTGAGGGTCAACCCCCCTTCCAAGTGCACAATTTTTTGTGCACCAGGCCTCTAGTCTAATAATAAAAGCATAATATGCTAATTAGACCAGAGGCTGAGGCAGAGGTGGTTAGGGGTGATCAGGCAAGCAGGTGAGCAGTTAGCAGCATCAGGCAGGCAAACAGTGTGCTTAGGTGTGATCAGGCAGGCAGGCAGGGTGGTTAGGGGTGATCGGCAGGCAGGCAGGCAAGCAGTTAGGAGTCAGCAGTCCCAGATTGCGAGAGGAATGTCTGACTGCTGATCGATCGACAGTTGGACATCCCCTGAGGCACCCCCCTCCCCACTTCTCATACATGAATTTTGTGCACCAGACCTCTAGTCTACAGAATAAAAGCCTAAGTGACCATTAAAGCAGACTGACCAGAATGACTAGTCACTATGATGTGCATTGACCACCAGGGGGCAGATGCTCAACACAAGAGCTGCCCCCTGGTGGTCAGTGCATTCCCACAGGAGGAGCACTGCTCAGCCAGAAGCAGGACTCATGGCTAGCAAGTGCAGCGGTGGTGGTTGGAGCCCCTCCTGCCTCTGTAGAAGTGCTAAGGGGCAGCGAGCCGAGCGGTAAGGAGCAGCAAGCAGGCAGACAGTAAGGAGTGAGGGGTCCCAGACTGAGAGAGGGAAATTTTGTCCACCAGGCCTCTAGTCCTATCTAATAAAAGAGTAATATGCAAATTAGGCATCGATTAATCACAAAGATGACCACCCCCATGGCCATAAGATGGCCACACCCATAGAGACAAGATGGTGGCACCCAGTCTGACTCAGCCCTGCCGCTGAAGTAGTCAGGCTTGTTAGCCAGGCAGGTGGCGGGGGAGGCAGGAGGCCCAACAGGCATAACAGGTGATTAGAGGGGGCTGGGGGGGGGGGGGGGCCTGCCCAGGCCAGAGGCCTTCTTCAGAGGCCTCAGGCAGGGGCAAGGGAGGAGCCAGTGATCAAAGGGGGCAGGGGCAGAGCCGGTGATCAGAAGATTATGAGGGTGCCCTACCCAGGCATAAGGCCTGGGCCAGAGGCCTCAGGCCTGGGCAGAAACAAGGCCAGAGATCACAGGGGCCTGGGCTCTGCAGAGCCAGCGATCTGAGGGGCAGGGGTGGAGCCTGCAATCACAGGGGTCTGGGCACCAGTGGAGCCAGCAAAGGAGGGGTCTGGGGGTCCCTTGTCCAGGCCTGAAGCCTTGGCCAGAGGTTGCAGTAGGACAGGGGCAAAGCCAGTGATCTCAGGGCCTGGGAAGGGGCAGGTGCAGAGCCTGGATTTCAGGGATCTGGGCATGGACCAAGCTGGCAATGCAGGGGTCGGGGGGTCCCCTGCCCAGACCTGTAGCCTTGGCCAGAGGCTGCCAGTGGGGCAAGGGCAGAACCAGCGATGGCATGGGGAAGGATCAGAGCCAGTGATCGCAGAGGCCTGGGCTCTGTGAAGCCAGCGATCAGAGGAGCTTAGAGGTCTTCTGCCCAGGCCTGTAGCCTCAAGCAGAGACTGCAGGTCTGTGCAGGGACAGAGCCAGTGATCACAGGAGTCTGGGGGTCCCCTGCTCAGGCCTGCATCCTCGGCCAGAGGTTACAAGCCTGGGCAGGGGTGGAGCTGGGATTGAAGGTGCAGGGGTGGAAACGGTATTGGGAGTGAACTACAGAGGAAACACTTTTTCTTACTGCTCATTGGCTAAGCTCCCTGCATGCCACTGGTAATATTCTTAGTAACTTAGTTAATAAGAATCCAAAAAGGCAATCTAGGGTTTTTCCACCACAGTCCTGGAGAAAAAAAAAAAATGAAAGTCCATTGCTGGAGGGCTAAGAAATGTCATATCCTGCCCTAGCTGGTTTGGCTCAAGGCATAATGCCTCAGCCTACTGACTGCAGGGTCTGGGTTCAATTATGACCAAGGGCATGTACCATATTTTCCGGCATATAAGACAACTGGGCATATAAGAGGACCCCCAACTTTTGAGAAGATTTTCCTGGGTTAAAAAGTCATCTTATACACCAGAAAATACAGTACCTATGTTGCAGGGCCCAGGTCAGGGCATATGCAGGAGGCAACCAATCAAAGTGTTCCTCTCACTTTGATGTTTCTCTCTGTCTTTCTCTTCTCTTCCACATTCTCTAAAAATCAATGGAAACAATCCTTAGGTGAGCATAAAAAAAAAAAAAGAAATAAATAAATGTCATAACCTATGAAAGACACATCTTGAAAATGCCTAAAGAAAGTTGTCATTTTTTCAAAGGGACTGAAGTCCGTGTTGATGAAATCACCTTGGTGGCTGTGGTGACTGGCAGTGGTTGCAGCAGAGGGGTGATGGGGTTGGTGGCTTCCCCTGATTAGCCTGGTCGCCTCCCACAAAGGGAGGCCAGACTGTAGCTTAGGCCTGCTCCCCAAGGGGAACAGGGAGTGGGCCTAAGCCGTCAGTAGGACACCCCCTGAGGACTCCCAATATGTGAGAGGGGGAAGGCTCAGCTGAGGACCCCTCCCCAGTGCACAAATTTCATACACTGGGCCCCTAGTATAATCATAAAAGACCTGATAGGACTGAGACAATAGATCAGTGTTATGAAAGTAGAGATGCAGTGCCCGAGACAGAGGTTGGAGGGACACTGGAAAGAGGTCACAAGACAAAGATTGTCAACATTCTTAGAAACTAAAAAATCAAGGAAATTGAATTTCTCAGTCTCCAAGAGGAAAGCAACCTTGTACAGATCATGACTTTTTAAGGCTTTACAGACTGGTTTTGAGTTTCTAACATCCAGAACTGTAAGATAATAAATTTGTGTTATTTAAGCCACGAGGTTTGTGGTAATTCATCACTGGAATAACAGAAAATTAATACAGTATGTAATCCTTTCTGATATTGTTGTTTCTGCCTCAGTATAATTCACTTGAGATTTATCCAAGCTGTTGTGTGAGTGAACAGCCTATTCCTTTTTATTGTCTAACTAGAGGCCCAATGCATGAAATTAGTGCAAGAGTAGGCCTTTCTTCCCCTGGCTGCTGGCATCAGCTTCCCTCTGGCACCTGGGACATGGGCTTCCCTCTGGCCACCCAGGACCCGGGCTTCCCTTGCAGCCCCAGCTTCATCTGGAAGGTCATCTGGAAGAATGTCAAGAAGGATATCTGGTCTAATTAGCATATTATGCTTTTATTATTATAGATAATATTCCATGCTATGGATGTACCACAATTTGTTTAACCATTTACCTATTAAAGAACATTTGATTCTTCCCGCTTTGGATCTATTACAAATAAAACTACTATAAATATTTATGTACTAGTATGCATTTTGATATGAGTGTACATTTTCATTTCTCTGGGACAAATGCCAAAAAATTGAAATTGTTACAACATATGGTAATTGAATATCTCATTTTATAAGAAACTGCCAAAATATTTTCAGTGTGCCTGTATCATTTTAAATTATACCAGCAATGTATGAGTAACCCAGCTTTATCTACTACACTAGAAGCCCATTGCACGAAGATTCCTGCAAAAATAGGGCTTCCTCAGCCTATTCCTGCAAGAATAGGGCTTCCTGAGCCAGAGTGAAGCAGAGAAGGGAGCGAAGCCCACAGAGGCAGGCTTTGCTCCCTTCTCCGCTGCCTCGCTTCCTCCCATCTCTGCTGTCTCAGCTCCCTCCCTTCTCTGCCACTTGGCTCCCTTTTGCAGCACTTGGCTTCCTTCTAGGCTGTCTTCAGTCTTCGCTCGGCACCTGTGTATACAAATTAACCACTATCTTGGCTGGGTTAATTTGCATATAGTCGCTCTGATTGGCTGGTGGGTGTGGCTTGGCTGGTGGGCATGGCTCAGGTGTCTCAGACTGATGGTTAATTTGCATATTAGTGTTTTATTAAATTAGATTTGGCACTGTCACCATTATTTTTCCTTTTTAATTTTAGCCATTCTGATAGGTGTGAGTGGTATTTCATTTGGATTTTAATTTTCATTTCCCTAATAGCTATTGATGCTGAGCATCTTTTCATATATGTATTTGCCTGTAAGTCACTTATAGTGCTTATTTTCTAATTATATTATTTCTGGGTGGTTTTTTTTTTATCATTGAGTTTTCAGATAACTTTATATAGTCCAGACACTAGTTCTTTGTCAATATGCGGTTTACAAATATTCTTTCTTGGTCTGTAGCTTGTCTTTTCATCCTGTTAGCAGAGTCTTTTGCATAGTAAAATTTTTAAACTTTTATGAAGTCTATTTGATCAGTTTTTCCTTTTGTGCATCATGCTTTTGAAATCAAGTCTAAGACCTTTTTGCCTAGCTTTATATCTTGAAGATTTTCTTCTAAGTTTTTTCCTAAAAGTTTTATATTTTCACACATTATTTTTAAATCAGTGATCCAATTTTTAATTAATTTGTGTATAATGCTTGATGTTTAGGTTGAGGGTTTCTTTTTTTATTGTTTGTTGTTGTTTTTACTTATAGATACTCCAATTGCTTCATTAGCATTTGTTGAAAAGGCTATTCACTTAATTGCTTTTGCATTTTTCCCAAAAAATCAAAGGAGCACATTTGTATGGGTCTATATCTGGGTTCTCTATTCTGTTTCATTTTTGTATATGCCTATCCCTCCACCAGTACCACCACCTGTCTTGATTACTAGAGCTCTACAGTGAGCCTCAAGAGCAGGCAGAGTGGTTCCTCTCTCTTTTTTATTTTTTATCAAGGTTATTTTAGATATTATATATACACTATGGGCCCAGTGCATGAATATTTGGGGGGGGGGCCCTTAGCCCAACCTGCACCTCTCCAATCTGGGAGCCCTCAGGGGAGCCCTCTCCAATCCAGAAGTTTCTGTCTGTCTTTGCAATCATATGAGTGAATTGTCTGAGACCCTAACCCAGTTTGGGTTTGTGTTCACAGAAGAGTAGAGGTCTTTTTTTTAATTATTATTCTTTGCTCCATTGGTGGAAATTTCCTAGAAGTTGCAGAATATCTTCCTTTTAATTTTTCTTCGACACTCTGACTTTACTTATGTCTCTTACCTTTGCTCTCCCTCCATCCTCCACCCGCAACAGTAACTTGCTCCAGGCTCACTTTGCCCTAGAGTCTAGGAGATCCATCTGCCACCAGAACTACAATTCCAGCATTCCTGGTGATCCCCACACTCTTGGTTTTGCTTCTGGTCCAGGGCCTGCAGAAATACAAAGGACTGGGAAATTCAGCTGCCCCCAGGCCGGGTTGACAGGACTGGACACTCCAGTGGTGTCCCCAGGACCCAGGCTGCTTGCTGCCTGCATGAGTAGGCCCAAAGTGGCCAGGAGGGCAGGATCACCCCCTCCCACTCAGTATGTGTGTGCTGCCAACAGGCCTGCCATGGCAACACGGAGGGCATTCCTGCCCCACCCCCAGCTGCTTGGTGCCTGCACGCATAGGCTCAGAGTGGCCAGGGGTTGTTCCGGGACCCCAACTACTTGGGGCCTCTGCATAGACCTACAAGCTCAGAGCAGCCTGGATCCTGGGGACGCCAATTCCCGGGACCCAGGACACTTGGTACCAGTACAAATGAAAGTGGCCGCCCCGCCACCAGCTGTTCGGAGCCTGCATATGCAAATTAACAACCCATCTTTGTTGGGTTAATTTGCATAGTCACTCCTGATTGGCTGGTGGGTGTTGCAAAGGTATGGTCAATTTGCATCTTTCTCTTTTATTAGTGTAGATTTTAGAATAAGATTGTTATGTATATAAAAAAGCTTTGATAGTATCCTATCTAATAAAAGAGTAATATGAAAATTGACCATCACAAGTTGGCTTCCCCCATGTGGTCAAAGATGGCTGCCACAAGATGGCCAACAAGGGAGGGCAGTTGGGAGGGACCCAGGCCTACAGGGGAGGGCAGTTGCGGGGGGACCCAGACCTGCAGGGAAGGGCAATTGGGGGGGACCAGACTGGAAGAAGAGGACAGTTAGGGAGGATCCAGGCTGGCAGGGGAGGGCAGTTGGGGCGGGGACCCAGGCCTTCTGGGGAGGACAGTTGGGGGGACCAGTCTGGCAGAGGAGGACAGTTGGGGGGGAACAGGCTGGCAGAGGAGGGCAGTTGGGAGGGACCCAGGCTTGCAGAGGAGGGCAGTTGGGAGGGACCCAAGCCTTCAGGGGAGGGCAGTTGGGGGTGACCTAGGCCTGCAGGGGAGGGAAGTTGGGGTGGACCCAGGCTTGCATGGGAAGACACTTGCAGGGGACCAGGCCTGCACAGGAGGACACTTGGGGAGGACCCAGGTTGGCAGGGGTGGGCAGTTGGGGGGGACCCAGGCCAGCAGGGGTGGGCAGTTGGGAGGGACCCAGGCCTGCTGGGGAGGACAATTGGGGGGACCAGGCTGGCAGAGGAGGGCAGCTGGGGGGACCAGGCTGTCAGAAGAGGGCAGTTGGGGGGGACCCAGGCTGTCAGAAGAGGGCAGTTGGGGGGGACCCAGGCTTGCAGAGTAGGGCACTTTGGAGGGACCCAGGTCTGCAGGGGAAGGCAGTTGGGGGGACCTAGGCCTGTAGGGGAGGACAGTTGGTGGGGACCAAGCTGGCAGAGGATAGTTGGGGGGGGACCAGGCTGGCAGAGGAGGACAGTTGTGGGGGACCCAGGCCTGCATGGGAGGACAGTTGGAGGGACCAGGCTGGCAGAGGAGGGCAGTTGGGAGGGACCATCCTGGCAGGGGGAGGGCAGTTAGGGGCAATCAGGCAAGCACAGGAGCAGTTAGGCATTGATCAGGCTGGCAGGGGAGTGGTTAGGGGCAATCAGCTGGTGAGAGGTTGGGAGCCAACAGTCCTGGATTGTGAAAGAGATGTCTGACTGCCCGTTTAAGCCCTGATCCCATTGGGATCAGGGTCTAAATGGGCAGTCGGACATCCCTCAAGTGGTCCCAGATTGGAAAGGGTGCAAGTTGGGCTGAGGGACACTCCCCCAACCCCCACTCCCACTCTGTGCACGAATTTCATGCTCTGGACCTCTAGTCTATACTAATAAAAGCCTAGGTGGTCTTCACACCCTTGAGCGATGCCCTCATGACATCACAAGATGGCCACTACAAGATGACTACCCCAAGATGGCTGCCCTCATGTCATCACATGATGGCTGCTACAAGATGACCTGCAGGTTGGGGGCAAACAGTCCAGAAGGGGAGGGCAGTTGAGAATGATCAGGCTGGAAGGAGAGGGCAGCTGGGGGCCACCAGCCCTACAGAGTAGGGCAGTTAGGCATCAATCAGGCTGGCAGGGGAGTAATTAGGGGGTGATCAGGCTGGCAGGCAGAAGCAATTTGACAATCAGCCAGGCAGGCAAGCAGTTAGGAGCCAGCAGTCCTGGATTGTGAGAGAAACCCGCCATCCCCCTTCCCTCAGCCTGGACTGCACCCTCTCCAATCTGAGCCTCTAGTTTTTATAAGAATAACCTTAAACCTGTAAATCAATTTAGGGAAATTTTCCCACTAATGAGCACAGTATGTCTCTCCATTTACGTAGATATCCTTTGATTTCTTTATCAGCATTTGATAACTTTCAGTATATAGATTCTGTACATATTTATTTTTGTTTAACAAGATACATAAGTATTATTTTAGGGGATTTTCTTCATAGACAATTATTTCATCTGTAAGTAGGAATTTTTGATGACCTTTCTAAGCAAATCAGAAAATCATAATCGAAAAATTAAAGGATTTTCTACTAAAGAGTGCTGTCATGTCATGATTTTGAAAGACAAATAAATTTTCTATGGAAGCGGAGGGGCAGCATTTAAAGAGAAGAGCACTTGTCTCTTTTCACATATACACAGAAATTTGTCAGTTCCACAACACAATTTTTTTTCTGTGTTGAGCTGGTAACTATGTCACATGATATAAAGTAGGTTGGCTTTGATTCCCATAATTGAAGCTTGACCCATCAAGCATGATTAATACTGTCCTCTGTTTTGTAAATAATGAAGCATGGGTCAACTGTGATATTAGCCCTTCACTCTGCATAGGCTTTAAGACTTCTCCATTCTGAAGGGCATCTTCTACCATCCAAGGGGCCCCAGGGTATCAAGTCTATGTTCAACTAAGTAGGAGACAAACTTATTCTAACTTTAGGGCTGACAGCAGAGAGCTAAGTATATGTCCGAAGAGTCACATCAAAAACAGAAACAAAACTCTTGACATTTGGTCTGCAAATTTAACCACCAGATCACATTTCCTCCTTTTAAGTTCCACTATCCTTCACATAATTACATCAATGCTTCACTGTGTTTATGACATATGACATGGATTAAAGAGCTGCATGTGAAATATTCTGTCTGAGAAGGCACTGACTTTGAACAATTGTTTCAGTTGGATTGAAAAGTTATCTTATGCACTTTGAATCCAGGTAGGTTCATATATTAGTAAGGCTTCAGACCTGTATCCCAGAACTCAATGGCAGGAATTTCACAAGTCCCTAGGAAGGCACTGGAACTAGGATTTAGAAATCTTGTTAGGATTCCCTCCAACTCTCATCTCTTCTCCCAAAACCTCTCTCTCTCTCTTTCAAAAATTCAATAAGTTTTGCACAGAATAAATGGTTGCATATTGCTACTTCTTTCTATTATATCCTCAGAGTTTAAAATCCCCTATCTATCAAGTCAGTTTGTTTATGAAACATCAAGTTTGAATTTTACCATGCTGTCAAATCTTTCACACCTAGGTTCACAATCCAAGAGACTGGTCACAGTTTTATTTCTGTGCTAAAATTACAACACTTAAAAAATCAGAATATTAGGATTTTAAGCAACTTGGCTCAGGAAGTACAGATAAATTCAGTGACCTGATAAAACTGCGACACCCAAGAGGAGTGAAAGACTAATTGACAATTATCATAGAGAGTTAGAAACATTGATGAGAGAGAAACATTGATCAACTGCCTCCTGCACACCCCCCACTGGGGATGTGCCCTCAACCAAGGTACATGCCCTTGACTGGAATCAAACCCGGGACCTTGCAGTCCGCAGGCTAATGCTTTATCCACTGAGCCAACCAGTCAGGGCTATGTATATGCTTTTATTGATGTTTTAGAGAGAGAGGAAGGGAGAGGGATAGGGAGATGGAAACATCAATGAGAGAGAAACATCAATAGGCACCCTGAACTCCCCTCACTGGGGATGGAGCCCACAACTCAAGTATGTGCCCTGACCTGGAATTGAACCAGTGACCTCCTGGTTCATAGATCGATATTCAATCACTGAGCCATGCCAGCTGGGCTAAGTCCTTTTTCAAGACTGTGTGACCTAAAGAAAATAATTTAACCTTTCTAGTTCTTCATTTCTTTATTTATGAAATGGAAAAATAAGATCTATTTAGTTTGTCTTCTAGTATTTTCATAAACATCAAATGAGTTCATTTGAAAAATGCTTTATAAACCATGGAGCACTATAGAAATATAAGATATTACAATCATGCTTATCTTGGGATTGCAATGTTACTAAAAATAAAAATAATAACCCTACAAAGTATTTTGTGTTTATTTTAATATAAGCAGAAAAATAATTTATATAAATGACCATATTTATTTCTATAAGACCCTTTGCAGGTTATTTGTCATCACTTTATTGTAGGCAAAAATGAGGACTGAATAAAATTACTTGCCAAATTATACATAAACTAGAGGCCCGGTGCACAAAAATTTGTGCACTCAGGGGTGTCCCTTAGCCCAGCCTGTGCCCTCTCACAGTCTGGGACCCCTAGGGGTTTGTCCACCTGCTGGCATGCCGGGTCAGCTTGGGTGAGGGGCTGATGGCCATTTCAGTCTGCCAATAGCTGCTTCAGGGTTTGGGTACCTACTGGGTTGCCTGGCCAGCCTGGGTGAGGGGCAGAGGGCCATTTCAGGCTGCCCACAGTCCCTTTAGGGTTTGGGTCCCTACTGGGGTTCCTGGCAAGCCTGGATGAGGAGCAAGGGGCTGTTTCAGGCTGCCCACAGCCCCTTGAGGGTTTGAGTCCCTACTGGGGTACCTGGCTGGAAGCAGCTATCTGAGTTTTATGTAACTTCTATAATTGAAACTTTGTTGCCTTGGTCACCTGCTCAAAGCCTGGGTTGACCCTGGCAACCCAAGGTCCCAGCCCAGCAGGTATCTGGGGTTTATTTAACTTCTATAATTGAAACTTTGTAGCCTTGAGTATAGCTCAGAGCCCGCAGGACCCTGGCTTCCTCCATTGCCCGGGCAACTCCAGCTCCTTGGCCGCACCATCTTAGTTGAGTTAATTTGCATATTTTCTCCTGATTGGTTGGTGGGTGTGGCTTGTGTGTGTAACAGAGTGATGATCAATTTGCATATTACTCTTTTATTAGATTAGATAGTCATGGAACAAGACCTACTGCTAGGATCTGATATCACAGAAACCAGTCTCAAAACCCTAGCCCAGATTGTAATCCTATTTATATTACAGAAGAAAGGAGTTTTGAGCTTTAAAAATTCCCAAGAAATGACCCATGAGCCAATGCTTCTGAAAGATAGAAACAGGGAGTTAAGGAATAGCTCACTGAATTTTATTGTTCACCTTTCCTTGTT
The DNA here is from genome assembly GCA_004026665.1 of Murina feae. Taxonomy (NCBI): domain Eukaryota; kingdom Metazoa; phylum Chordata; class Mammalia; order Chiroptera; family Vespertilionidae; genus Murina; species Murina feae. The sequence continues at coordinate 31,352 of PVJC01004501.1, forward strand.
TTCTCCTAACAAACGGAAAATGTCACTAAACTTAGTTTGTGGCCTCCCTATACTGATTCTATGATCCCTAATGCTCTTCATGATTCCAGGAACTATGCAAAAGACTTCAGCTTCTAGGATATCACTGCATGCTCCAAAGTCAAAATTTCTCTCCCAATTGGTGTGAAGATTCCTGAGTGACATGAAAAAACAATGTACTTATCTAATATCTAATATCTAAATATCTAATTTGATTTCTGAATATAAGAGAATGATTTTGCTATGTTCTCTTTTAACAGACAACCAGAATCATGCAACAGTTGACAAATACACCCCCACCCTCTGAAATCTGCTATTGTCACACAACTAAAATGTGAGACTATCTTCAGCTCCCTGCCATGCATAGTATGACTGAAAATCAAAAAGGATTTTCCTATGGATTGGCTCTATCATGCTTGTACTCAATCATGGTAAGCAGCCTTGTTTATTTTTCTTCTGTTTAATAACTTAAATAGCTCTGAGAAGGTATAAAACTGGAAAACCAAAAGCCATTTCATGGCAATGGTGTCATTAAAAGCATTTGTTATTTGTTTATTAGGGTATATCCTACAATGAAAATGCCCAAAAAATCTGTCTGTGTCCATTTATTTTCAACATAGGTATTCCAAATTTATTCTCTATGTTGGTTTAATTGAAATTTTATTGAAAAATGCAGGTGTCCAATGAAATGGGATTGAAAATCTAGTTAAATAACCCAAATAACTATGTGACTTTTTTTCTAGGAAGATCATACGTAATTTGTATGCCATTTGTTTTCCAAGTATAGGGTTTTAGGTATTAAACTGAAATTTAAAGTAAGGTACATTGATTTACAGGAAATTGTTCCTTTACACACAAATTCATCATTTACAAATTTTATTTCATGGGGCTAGATGGAAGGAAGGCTTATGTTTTTTTGACCACTATGTCATCACTCATGTTAGTTTCTGTTTATAAACATTTCTCCCCAATTTGAGGATCCAAAGTTCATAACAATATTTGTTTTAAATTATTTCAAATAAGCAGCATAAAATTCAGCCTTAGGGCTCAGTTCCAGGGAAAGTTGTATTCATTTATATTTCATAGAAAAATAAAAGGGCAGGATAGGGGTGGTTAGGGAATCAAGGGAGTACCAATTATGAAGTTAACACCATTTTCCTAGGAAATGATATTGGTTCTTTTTATTCTCAAAATAAGAAAATACAATGTGTCCCCATCTCCTTTAATGTAAGAATTTTGAAAAATCCCCCAGAATTTTCCATTTGCTGCTCTGAGCTTGTAGCCAGCTCTTTCATTGAATAGTATATTAATTTGTAGACCTTAAAATGGTTGTATGTCATAGAAGATATTTGCCTTTCCTAAAAGGTAGTAAGATATGTCCAAAAACTACTTTTTCAATGCCCACTGCCTAACTTCTTGATTTAAGAGTGATTCGTCCCTGAGGAGAATTAAACCATGAGCGCTACCAGTTGTTTAGGTAGGGCTCCCTCCACTTACCCCACTTCTCATCTCTCTTTTTCACTTTCATCTGAGATAAGACTGCAATCAAGCCAGGGCATTTTCTATTTCTAATTTATCTATCCCAAAGCCTTATTGATAGGAAATTTTTCTTCTTTTTGGAAAAGGGTTCAAAGAAAGAAAATGTGTTAAGGATACAGAGATCTGGGAGAATTTTGCCCATTTTCACAGGACATGTCTACCTGCTGTGCCTCCTTAGGCATGTGACATTATCAGTATAGAAAAGGCACAGGGGCAGGAAGTATGTGGGACTGTTACTCTCTGCTGAACCTTTCCTCTTGAGTTTCAAAGAAAAACATTCAGTACATGTGTAGTTCAAACAAGCCTTATGTCTTCCTGGAAGCCACAAATTATTCAAGTGCGACTGAGGTACACCCCAGTTTTGAAATTCCATGGAAGAGGATCATGCTATGAAAGGCATTTTCTGATACCTAAGCAGGATGCTAATGACTTCAATTTCATGTGCCTTTGCCTTGGCTATCTAATCATATGCTGAAATGAAAAGAATGGGTGTGTCAGCTGTCAGCCTTGATCCTGAAAGCTTATTTTTCATTCATATTGCCTGAAAAATAAGATTTGATCTGGGTTGGTTTCCAAATCAGTACTTTATTGTGCTTTGCTCCCCTGTGCATATCTCAGCATTGGGAATTTGGGCACTATAATTGGCAGAGGAAGACAGCATCGGTCCCTTTGCTCTGTTTGGCACAGTCTACTTTTGCACAGTCTGCTGCCAACTCTACCAGAGAGCCATCCTCCCCTCATCTATCCTGCTTAATTTCTCCCAATGCAATCATTTTGCCTCCATGTGTGGCTTCAGCCAGAGAGAATAAACATCTGCTTTGTTCTGCTTTTCATTGAAGATAAATTAGATGGTTCTGATCCATGACTCATTTTGTTTTACTTGGTCCTCCTCAGAATCTCCAAGACCAAAAGCAACCAGATAACCAATTTGTCTGCTTAATTCAAATAGTCTATTTTGTTGGGGAAGGAGGACTGAAGTCTTTTTTGTTTGTTTTAGTTTAGTTTTTTTTTTTACTCTAAACAAACTAAGTTTGTGTTTGTGTGCACACATGATTTTATGCTGAATTTGCATATATCCTACATATTCCACTTCCTTTATCTTTTTTGCTTCTTTTCCTCTTATCTGAATATGTTGCCTTCTGTTTGAAGACTGACATAAATTTTTCTTTTGTTTCTGTCAATTACTATTGCCACCTACAATCATAGCTGTTTCCTAATCTTGTAACTTTTATAATTTATAAACCTACTGCCATCCCTTGAGGTTCTCAGTGCATGCCTGGCATTGATCTACAGACTCCATTTTGACCCTATCTCACCTCTAACACATATCATGCACTTTGGACTTTTCTTTTAGTTTTCCCTTTTCTTTCTTTTTTACATTTTCTTTGTTTCTTTAGGGACAGGACACTGTAAGTCTGGGGTTTTGCATTCTTTCTTTCAAGCATCATGGACTTTAATTCTCCACATAATGATCTTAACTGTGGCCTCAGATTACTCCATTTATTCCTTCTAAGCCTGTTTTAGACATTATGCTATAAAAACACTCTAGGAGGTAAATTAGTATCTGTTTCTTTTATTTTACACATGGAGAGTTGGAAAGTGGAAAGGGATTGGGTATAGAGCACCAAACTAGAGGTAAGTAGTGATTCAAACTCCTAGTTTTGGTTTAGTTGCTTCCAGGGAGTCAGCTCCCTTCCTTCAATGTTCCAAGTTTTCCATGGAGTCCCAATGGCTAACAGTACAGCAAGTGGCTCACAATGTCTGGTTGTATTCTTGACGAGAACCTTCCCTTTGTAGGCCAGGTTTTTTCCACCTTTCTCCTCAGAAGCTTCTGTATTCCAAAACCCTGGGCAGCCTCTCCTTCAATGCACACTATTGTGCTGGAGCCCCATTTGGGCTAAGATAAAATTTTAACTGGTTTTGGGTGATTACTGTTTCATGATCCCTGACCTCTTTCCTTTTATCCCAGATCCCCAAGAGCCAAGAAAGTATACGGTCACTTATGAATACTATTTCTTTAACCTTCCTGCCAATTAAACACATAAAGTTCACCTCACGTCATGACAGAAAGTTTTAATTGCTGCAAATAGCCACAGCTCATGAACAGTTACAACAACTGGCTAGAACTTTGCTCAGAAATGAATGCACTTAGCTGTGACATGTTGATTAAGATAATAAGCTGTGTGGAACCTAAGAAATAAAATACCTACTAAGAAGAGCTCCTGGTGGCTTACTGGGATCAATTAAAAAAGAAAATAGAGCACAGCAGTCATTACTACACAGGGACCTTTCACATAAACTACATTTCAGGGAGAAGTCTGCACTGAACTACCTGCCTTCTGCACTGAACTGCCTGTCTGTACTGTGTTCCTGTCCTCTAAGCTAGTCCTTATAAAGGGGTTCCTAGAAACCTATTTCAACCAATGGGACTGAGACTTTCCCTTTCCAAGAGCTGTGCAGCTATATTTCTATCAGTTTCTTCAGTAATCAATCAAAGCAGTTTTACTGTGACCAATTAGGATAGTGCTTCTTAGACCAATCAAAGTGAGGATTTGGAGATTTCATTTGCATGAAGATGGGTTAGTCAGATGCCAGGAGCAGGGACTTCTGCCTATCTCTGTCTAAAATGGCTTCCCTCTGGCTGGGACATTGCATTTTCTCTTCCACCAAAGACTGAAGACTGTGTTTCTCACTGCAGTTAAAACACAAAAGACATCTCCCTGGAGCCAACTGGCACAGGGCAGGAAGACCTGGAACAGGTGGGGCAGAGCAGAGATGTCTGGCCTGAGAGGTACTTCACCCCAGGGCCTCTTCACAGCATGCAGTATCACAACTGAGTGTTTGCACTGAATAACTTGTTTCCTTCTTTACTGCACCCCAAATCTGGGGCTCCTGTTAGCATAACATTGGTGCCAATGACAATCAGGTGACAGCTACAAGATGAAAATTAAGGTATAATAGAATGGATGCCTTTTCTTCCTCTACAACTATGAGCAAAAGAAAAGCAAAATGAAAAAGGAAAGGGGGAGTTTGGCCACGTCCCTGGCCACATCGCCCACTTTTTCCATCTTCGCAGCTTTCTCCCAGGGGCCCCTGGTGCCACCATGAACATCTTCCTGCTGACCTGGACCTGCCCTACCTGGCCATCCTCATCCTGCTGCTGAAGAGCTGGAAGACACGCTCCTGCACTGGTATTTCTGGGAAAAGCCAGTTTTTCTTTGCACTGGTTTTCACAACTCCATACTTGGATTTTTTTACTTCATTTATTTCATTATATAATACATCTAGGAAGCGTATCTACATTGCCTGCTTTTATGCAGCAGTGAACCTGATCTACATGAAGTTTAAGGCAACTTATGATAGAAACCAGGAAACCTTCTGAGTGGAGTTTCTGGTGGTCCCTATAGGAGGATCGCTCATTTCTAGTCAATCATGATTTCTCTCCTCTTGAGAATCTGTGGACCTGCTCCAACTACCTGGAATCGGTGGCTATCCTTCTGCAGCAAGACCAAGGAGGCGAAGACCATCACAACCCACTCCCTGTTATTCCTGGGCCTCTACCTTGTCAACTGTGTCTGGCACTTCTACTTTGAGAGCTTCTTTGATCTCATCACTGTGGAGGTAGTGTTGTCCAGACCATCCTCTACTGGGACTTCTACTTGTACATCACACAAGTACTCAAGGAAAAGAAGCTCAGTCTGCCAGACTTCTAAGTGCCAAAGACCATCACCAGCATCTGTCCTTTGGGGTACGTGGACAGAATCTTTACCACAGCAAAGGCACAAGATGCACCATATGGAAAATCAGAAACTTAACTCTTGTTGCAGATAGTCATCAGTGGCTCTGTAAGAACCAGAAGAAAAGAAACAGAAGGTTTCTGTTTAATGCATCTTGCCTTATCTATTTTATTACTATGTACAAATATTTTTTTACACAAAGAAACTTAATGTTGTATTAATAAATTATGTGTGTAGCTTCTATTGGGGTAGTTCCAAAAGTGAAGATTTTGTAAGAAATAGTGCAAACTTCTTTTATAAAAAATTCTTTGAAACTTTTGTGGGGTTTTTTGTGTCTGCAATGAAACTGTACTCTTTCCATCTATCAAACTTGCATTCCACTATATTTATTTTTTGCCAAAAGATGAGTTATATTTGTTTGAAATCAGAAATATTATGTTCAATTTGATGTGCAAATTTCTTCCACCTGATATGAAAACCCTCCCTTGGACATCACAAACTACATTTAAGGCTGGTAAGGATCACATGGAAGTCTTATGGTTTTCATTACCAAAAATGTTAAGATTCTGAATGTGGATGGAGTCTCATTTGAGAGTCACCAAAGCTGCCTGCTCCCCTCCCCTGCTAAGAAGTGTCAGTTTGAGACTGTCCCTAGGGTGTCAAAGGACTCAGTGGGCAGGGGTTCTGGGCTGCCATCTGAGTGTAGATGTGAGGGACATTGATGATTATCTATGACTTGACTTCTCTGAGGACTAGAACACAAGGAGTCACCTATAATTTTAGTTTACAGTTCCACAAGATTGCTACAATCACGTCCATGCTCAGACTCCAACACTTTTTCAAATCACTTTGGGTAGTAAAATGATTGACACATTTTTTTAATTGGCAGCACCAATTACCATTCCTTATATTTTTTTGTTTGTTTTTTTGTTTTTACTGAGCTCTTGCATGATTTATCTTGTATTACTATCTTATAAACATTTTATTAAACATTTAAAAAAGAAAAAGAAAAGGAGGAAAAAGCTAAAAACTAAAATTTATTTTCTAACATATTCCTTGCTTAATTTTTCCTGCCTTAATCTAATTAACTCCACTGCTATCCAAGGTATTTGCATATTTCTGCCAATTGTGGCTTTCAGGCTAGGGAAGAATGTCTTTGGAAGATTGTAACTTGAATTTGTCTTTGGCTATTCACTCTTAAAGCCACAGTGCCAGCAGCTTTCCTCCAAATCCTCTTCTCTTCCAAAGGGTTGACTTTAATATTAGATTTTGTTTGGCACTACTACCTTATATAGGATATCTGAACTGCAGTTGTGGCCTGAAGACACAGCCTACCACGCCCTTTTGCCTTCATACCCCTGGATTTCTAGAAGCATCTGGACCACCTGGTCAAGCTGCCCTCCTCAAAGGCAGCTTCTTCACCCAGGGAATTCAATGTATGAAAACAAATTCCCATGATTCCATATTTCAGACCAGTGCTGACCCTCCTTCCCCCAGAATAGGATGGAGTTGTGATGAGAGACAAAGACCATCTTAGAGATTTTGTTCTCTAAAGTAGTAGCCATCTCTTAAGGAGAACAACATAAATGAAAATCTTAATATATTTTGTCTTTTAAGTCACACAATGAACTTTATGATATTATAAGATTGAAATAAAGTCTTAAGAAGATGGTGTGTAGGCAGAGGATGATGTGAGTGAGTGTGTGTGTGTGTGTGTGTGTGTGTGTTGATAGGGTGGATGCTAATGAGGAAGAAATGATTTCTGATAAATATCTGTGTTGGGAGAAAGCCCCAAAAGTCTAAATTAAGGATCAATTCTGAAGAACTGACATGTAGCTTTATTCAAATTCATAAAAGCTTTAATAAGAGAAACTTACATACATGGGCAATGTAGCTGCTTCCAGTGGTGGCAGCAAGAAAGAATCCACACCCTTCTCGAGACAGGGCCTGTTTTTATATGGGGTAAGAGTCACATAGAACACCGGAAAGAACAATGCATTTCTAAGTTAAAAGATAGAGTCAGGCAGTTATCACACTCTACACATTCATTAACCTTCTTCCTGAGGGCATGACTTTTATCTTTGGGCAGCATTCCTGCTTTCTGGGTAATCAGCCAAGCCTGAGGTTATAGGCAGTTAAACAGTCACAGAGAATTAAACAGAGAGCCCAACATTTCCAAGACCCTTTACTGCTGGAGCCATATTGCATCTCTGAGTTCCCCTACAATTGCATAGAAGTTATTTTGCAATCTCAGATTGCTTACATTCAAGACACTTGAAACACAGAGGTGACAATGCTTACCTAATCTAAATGACCCTGTAACTTACGTTAAACATTTATGATGTTGATTGATGGCTTGCATTAAACTTTTATGATGTTTATATACTACTAGGGGCCTGGTGCACAAAAATTTGAGCACTCGGGAGGTCCCTCAGCCCAGCCTGTGCCCTCTCACAGTCTGGGATACCTCTGGGGATGTCCACCAGCTGGTGTACCTGGCCAGCCTGGGTAAGGGGCTGATGGCTGTTTGCAGACTGGCCAAGCCCCCAGTGGGAACCCTGACCCTATGGGGGTGTGGCCAGCCTGGGTGAGGGGCTGAAGGCCATTTACAGGCAGACCACAGCCCCTTCAGGTTTTGGGTCCCTACTGGGGTACCTGGCCAGCCTGGGTGAGGGGCTGATTGCTGTTTGCAGACTAGCCAAGCCCCCCAGTGGGTTCCCTCACCCCATTGGGGTGTGGCCAGCCTGGGTGATGGGCTGAGGGACATTTTCAGGCTGCCTACAGTCCCTTCAGGTTTGGGGTCCCTACTGGGGTACCTGGCCAGCCTGGATGAGGGGCTGATGGCTGTTTGCAGGCTGGCCAAGCCCCCCAGTGGTGTCCCTCATCCCATTGGGATGTGGCCAGCATAGGTGACGGGCTGAGGGGTGATTTCAGGCTTTCAGGCTGCCCACAGCTCCCATTGACCCAATGTCCCAGAAAGGCTGGCTGAAAGCAGGTTTCTGGGGTTTGTTTATCTTCTATAATTGATACACTGTTCCTTAAAGCTGAGGCCTAGTAACGAAACCTCCTCTCTGCTTTACCTTATGGCTTCTATAATGAGACAATGTTACCCTTAGTAGTCAGGCCAGGCCTGCTGTCTATAATTGAGACTTTGTTGCAAATATGTTTTGCCTGGAGCCAGGATAAGCCCCAGCCCGCAAACAGTTTCAGGTTCATGCCTGCTGCAATGGAAACTGCCATTTACTCAGCTCTGTGAGTGATGGCCTCCATTTTGGCTGGGTTAATTTGCATACAGTCGCTCTGATTGGCTGGTGGGTGTGGCTTAGGCATCCCGAAGGGATGGTTAATTTCAATATTATGCTTTTATTAGTTTAGATACTACTCATCCAAAAAAAGGTATATTGTATGTGTCTATGTGTATATAAATCAACAGCCTGAAAAAATATATATGTAATTAACAGGTCAAAATTAATTAAAATTAGGCATAAATTGATTAAACTTCACATAAATATTGCTTAAAATATTGCTTCTCAAATGTCATTTAAAATACATGTATATATATTATACATGTATATTATATATATAATATACATGTATATATATTAAAATATATACATATGTGTATAATATATATGTGTATATATGCCATATATGCTACATATGCACGCATATATATTTACTATATATAATTACATATACTATATATAGTAAAAATACATTAAATTTCATGTGCATGTTTATCCTTTTCTCATCTAGTTTTTGTCAATTTCTTCCTTCTTTACAATTGACCTTCTCTTACCCAGTAAAAGATTCTGTTGAAGAGACAGCAGCTGAGCTGTAGGGGGAAAACATTCAGTTCAGCACCAGTGGTCTACCCTATTACTCTACACATAATGAGACACATGACCTTAGTATATCTCCTTAACTCTCCATGCCTCATTTCTATGAACAAAAGAGCTTCTCGACATCATGTGGTAGGGTCTAATGGTAGACAGTTCAGTGTTGCAAGAGCTCTCTATTGAAATCCACACTTTCAACAACTCAAAGATCTTTAAAAGTTCACTGTCTCTGAATTTACAGTTCATTTTCAATGGATGACTTTTCATATTTATTAATATCTTTCTTAATAGTACACACTGCTAAAACCATGATCTCTCTTAGAACCGATGCTTTCTAAATTTAATAAAATGTAGTCTGGATCATTTGCAGGTTAATGTTATTATTCAGAAGTCACTTGTTTTCTTGTTACTACAAGATAAGCCCTGGAATGAAACACCCTGGACTGTTCTAAACAACTAAAGACATTCACCGAGTTACAAAGTACCCAGCTGAACCAGAAAGAAGGACTAGACAACTACAAGGAAAAAATATCTCTCTTGAAAATTTCCATTCATAAAAGAGTCCCTAACTTAGTTTAATGATTGATGTCACTATCCTGAAATTCTTAATAAATTTTTAAGTAGGGGTCCTGCATGTTCATTTGAGTCCAGCCTAGAAAAATTTTGTAGCCTGCCTTGATGGGAACTTTGTGATTACAATATTAAAAGATATTCAATCCTTCTTCCATTAACCTCTGGTCTCTGGCATAGAAGACTTTCAGTTTCTCAAAAGGAGTTATGAGCTATGTAAGTACTTGAATCAGAGTGCTTACAAGCACACAGTGTTCTGTTTTCAGAGACTGTATCATATCAAGCTCACATTGGCAAGCAGTTACATACTGACCTCAGGATTTTAAAGGTTAGAAAGGGATAAGAATTTCAAAATCTTTCTCTTTTAAAATAAAGATTGTTAAGGAAAGTGCATGTTTTATGTTACAATTAGAGGGAGAAACACCCTAAAACTTCAAGATACCTTTTTTCATGTATCCATGTGTACGTGTATAATATACATATGTGTATATATGCCATGTAATATATGGGGTATCATTAAGGGTTTTTTTTAAAGTTTTATGCATAGAGAGTTACTATAAGAATCTATTCCGGTTATATTTTTATCTCTAGTCAACATCAATTAGGGACAGATAAGATCCAAGCCCTTGGACAACTTTCCCTGCTAAAACAGAAGTATGTAAAAGAATTAAAGTTCCTCCTTTGAAATTTGTATTCTAGAGTCAAATCTGATCCAGTAATAAATTGTGGAAATTATTCTATAAAATACATACTTTAAATTCAGAATTTCTTGGTGGTTTGAGTGAGGATGTTGATGGGATGAAATGAACAGACTCAGTTAAAGTAACATGTTGGATTGAAAAACCTTCATAAGCATATAGAGATTTTTCCCCAATAGAAAATTCTTTTGAATTTCAAGTGTGTTTTAAAATATAATATTTCTAAAAGCTTCACAGATGTGAAAAGCATATAAGGAAGCAAGAAGATACATAAAGACTTCTGAAAAGGTCTTTATTTTTATTTGTGCAACAAAGATTCAACTAATGCACAAGATGAAGGGAACTATGTTAAAAAGGAAAATAATGGATGAAATTAAAAAGGTAGTGCAAGGATACTAAGAATACCCAAACCCAGTCACTTCTTTTTCTCATTGTCCAAGGGAAATGCAGACATGGAGGACTACAACCAGAGAATACTCTTTATTACTACTAAGTTTGGAGCACAAACCACAATATAAGATTGAAAACGATTAGGCTGGGTTGCTCCTTTCGAAGATTTCTAAAAACAGATTCAATCATGTCTATTGTATCTCAAAAATGGAGGCATAGTCAGCATAATATTCAGAGTGGTTAAAGGATAAGGTATAATATAAAGAAGAATTTAAAATCAGTGTTTGGGGGTTCTGTTTTGATGTTGTTGTTGTTCCTTTTTTCAGTAATTTCACATTGATTCTTTAGATAGTTCCTCTTTAATTCCTCAATGAGAGTCATCTCCTGAGAATTGTAGAGGTCTGCTGAGGCAGTCTAAAGTCTAGGGTACATAGCCAAATTCTTGAATGCATTCTTCTCCAGAACAAATATAAAGAAGAAACAGTCACTCTCTTCCAAAATGTCTAATATTACAAATCACCTACCTCTTCTTTTTTTTTTAGTTACAATTTAGTCTAACATTATAACTCTTCACATTGCTTTCCATATTTCCTCATACTTAGCAATCTCCCCAAAATGCAATGTCACATCTTCAACCTTACAGAGGCAATAGCTGCCTCCTTTTCTTTGACTTTCTAGGGAGATTCTGGAAGAATTGAGGTAAAGGAGATGAAGGGCAATGAAAAACAATGGGAGTAAGAATCCTATGGTAATCTACAGACTGATTCTTTTAAAGAATTGGTTGTCTTAAGGTTGTCACTATGGTTATATAAACAATTTAGCAATAAAAATACATGTTACATATAATTGTGAACTTTTATCACTTTCCTTATGAAGACAAGAAGAAAAAATTAGGAGCCAGTAATTTAGGGAAAATTTTCTTAATAAATAAGTACACCCAACAATATTCTATGTCAGTGGTTCTGTGCCAGAAGCAATTTTGCTCTATGCACTCACCCCAGTGAACATTTGGCAAGGTCTGGAGACATTTTTTATTATCACAACTAGGGGGGCACTGCTGACATCTAGTGGGTAGAGGCCAGGGTGCTGCTAAAAATTGTCTAATGCAGAGGATAGCCCCCCTCAACAAAGAATGACTTGGTCCCAAATGCCAATAGTGCCAAAGTTGAGAAATCCTTCTTTATTTTATTCATAGACAGAGAGAGAGAGAGAGAGAGAGAGAGAGAGAGAGAGAGAAGACTGACTCATTAGGAATTGCCCACACAATCCCTCAAATGGGTAGCTTCAACTCTAGAGGAGTCATCTGCTCAGGAGCTGGTCTTATGGAGACAGACACCAAGAGTCCAGTCCCTATCTTCTCCCTTTCACTCTTTGTCTTTTTAACTACAACAACTCCTAAAGGCCCAATCTCCCCAGCAATTGAACCAACTCTCTCCTATCTATGATTTAAACAGTTGTGAGTATACTTTGACACACAGGAATCAGATGTCTTAAAGCTGCTGAAGAAAAATCTGTGGAGCTGCTTAAAAATAACCTGCCTCAAAGGGTGTCAGGAGGTAGACATTTGAATCATAAACGTTAGGGAGAATATACTAAAGATGGTCCAATAAAATCTGAAAATTTGATAAAAATTTCTTTGTTGGTTTGAATTTCTGTGCATATCAGGGTAGGAGGCAGTCAACTTTATACCACTGATTTGTAAGAACACTCAACAAGAGCACTAAATTACCATCCTCGTTTTAACTTTTAGCTGCCACCTCCACAGTGATTTGGTTCTTCTATGCCAATTTGCTATTATCATACTTATCCATCTATTTTTTCTTCAATATAATGTGGGAAAATGTCTTTTGTGGCTATTCTTACTATGGATATTTACATCTTTTAACATTCTCTAAATGGCACCATGTCCCTCAAACAATTGAAATCACAGAGTCTTGAAGGTAGCCATCAGAATATTTTCATACCAATGGAAATTATTATGCTGAGCAGGAAAACATAGAAATGACCCTATAAAGTATAAAAGAAATTAGCTATACAACTGCAATAAAAAGCAAAAATTTGTCTAAATCAGCAAAAAAAAGATTAATTTAGAGTTTTATCATTATTTTTCTATTCATTTGTATATTGATTGTATATAAATGTATATTTGTGAATGTGTGTGTGTGTGTATATATATACACCTATACAGATGCCTATTAAAATTTTTGGTTATTAATTGATATTTATATTCTTATCATCAACATAACTGCAAAATGTGTAGTAGAAACTACAACGAGTACCTAACAAGTGTTCTAAGGTTTGACAGAAGATGAACAATCCACTCCAGACTTTGCTCACCACATACCTTAAAAGAAACAAGTCTTTTTTCAGTGAACATTACATATTGTCACACTAAAGTATTGATCTTTAAATAATATATTTTTCATTTTCCAAGAATTAGAAGAAGATAATATAAGTAATCAAGTTTCATATTACTGACAAGTCTCCTTTAATCAGTATCAATAATAAATGAGGTAACTTTACCCAAAAGAAAAAGATGAAATACTTAAAGTGAAAAGAAATAGCTGTGAGAGCAGACAAAAGATGGCGACCTGCAGTAAGGTAGGGAGGGAGAGAATGTGAGAGGTCCAGGGAGCGATAGAGGAGTGTGTGGATGTGTGTGGAGTGTGTGTATAAGTTAGGGACAGTTAGATTCTGCAGGTCTTCCGAGGGGCTGCCAAAGCAGGCAGTCTTAGACAGCGGAGCCCCACTCCCACTGCAGACATTCCAGAGCGGCCAGAGTGGGCACAGAGATCATGCCATCTGAGAAACAGCTGCTTGAGACTAGGATCCTGGCCTCAGCACCACCCAGTCTGGTCTCAGACGCAAACCAGAACTCTGCAGCCACTGGGAACAGAGACCTGCAACCACAGCTATGGACCCATGGACACCAAGAATCCAGACATCCCGGCGGCAGATCTTTGTGAGTCACAGAGCCTATGCTTCTCCCCACAGACTCTCGGGTAGCACCATAGTAACTGCTAGACCCACCCCTCATGTGGGCCACAGTGCCACTACAGGAATTTGAGCCTGGGAGCTCGCAGACACTGGGAATCTGTTCCCCACAACGCAATCACAATTGGGTGACCAAACCCGAAGCCCATGCAGGGTGGCAGTGCCACCTCACTTCAATTCTGAGCAAGCGCACACAGAAGTCTGTTTTCCACAGCCGAGGAATAGACCTCCTGCTGGCACAGTGCTACTGTGCAACCCAGTGCCCCAAGTCCACCAGGATCCCCAATTCTCCAGGTGGAAGGCAGCACTGAGCGCCAGTGACTTGGCTCTGTTTCTTATCGCCTGCGCCTGAGATTCTGACTCCCAGTGCACTCACACTGAGAGCCAGTGACTCCAATTCTTGGTGCATGCTCACACAGGGACCCTGATTCTCAATGCAAGGCTGCAGGAAGCAACTGAGACTCTGATACTAGACTCTTGGTGCAGGCACAGGGGAACTCTGACTCCTGGCATGCACTAGGGAACTCTGATTTTTAGCACACACCAACGGGGTCTCCGTTTCAGCCTGGTGCAGGTGGGGCCCATGATTCTAGGTGCACACACGATGCCACACTGAGTGCTGTTAACGCTGACCCTAGGTGAGTCTGGTTCCCACCAACCCTCAGCAGCCACACATCTTGGTGTTGGACCACTTCAGTGACACTCAGGTGGTGCAAAGCTCCCACTGCACATGGCTCAGAATCATGCAACTCAACCTGGTGATAGTCAGAATGAGGAGATGACACAATCCCCAGAGGAAAGAAAATGAGGAGTCGTCAAGAAAGGAAATTAGTGAAATTGAAGCATGCAACATGACAGAAAAAGAATTCAGAGTAATGGTCATATAGTTCATATACTGGATGGATGAGAAAATCAACAACCTATGCAAGAATCAGGAAGAAATCAAAAGTGATATAGCTACAATCAAAACAACCATGGAAGGTTTCAACAGTACACTGACTAGAAGATTTAGTGAGTTAGAAGATAAGGTAGAGAAACAATCTCAATCTGAACAGCAACTGGAGAGAAAAATTAAAAAGCAGGAGGAGAGCCTGAGGAAGCTTTGGGACAACATAAAACAAAGTAACATACGTGTAATAGGGCTGCCAGAAGGACAAGAAAAGCAGCAAGGTTTAGAAAATCTATTTGACGAAATAATGATAGAAAACTTCCCAGATATGGGGAAGAAAAAAGTTACACAAGCAAAGAGAGTTCCAAGGAAGATGAACCCAAAAGACTAACACCAAGAAATGTCATAATTACAATGGCAAACGTTAACAACAAGGAGAGAATATTAAAGAATGCAAGAGAGAGACAGAGAATTACTTACAAAGGAACCCCCATCAGATTATCAAATGATTTCTCAACAGAAACACATCAAGCTAGAAGGGAATGGAAGGAGGTATACAAAACAACAAGAAAGCCCACTGCATGGGAGAACATATTTGCTAATGTTATCTCTTAAAAGGGTTTAATCTCCAACATTTATAGGCAACTCATACAACTTAATAAAAGGAAGATAAACAATCTATTTTAAAAAATGGGCAAAGGACCTAAATAGACACTTTTCAAAAGAGGATATTCAGAAAGCCAAGATACATATGAAAACATGCTCGAAGTCACTAATCATCCAAGAGATGCAAATCAGAACAACAATGTGGTACCATCTCACACCTGTCAGAATGACTACCATCAACAAATCAATAAACGACAAGTGCTGGCAAGGATGCAGAGAAAAAGGAACCCTCGTGCACTGCTGGTGGGAATGCAGACTGGTGCAGCCACTGTGGAGAACAGTATGGAGTTTCCTCAAAAAGTTAAAAATGAAACTCCCATTTGACCCAGTGATCCCACTTCTAGGAATATATCCCAAGAAACCAGAAACACCAATCAGAAAGGATATAGGTATTCTTATGTTCATAGCAGCACAGTTTATCATAGCTAAGATTTGGAAACAGCCCAAGTGCCCATCAACAGATGAATGGATTAAAAAATGATGGTACATCTACACAATGGAATACTATGCTGCTTTAAAAAAAAAGAGGGAATTCTTACCATTTGCAACAGCATGGAATGAACTGGAGAGCACTATGCTAAGTGAAATAAGCCAGTCAATGAAAGAAAAATACCACATGACATCACTCATTTATGGATCATAAAGACCATTATAAACTGATGAACAAAAATAGATACAGAGGCAAAGAAGCATTGAACAGACTGTCAAACTGCAACAGGAAGGCCAGGGAGGGTTTAGGGGGGTGAGAGTGGTGGTGAGATATCAACCAAAGGACTTGTATGCATGTATATAAGTATAACCAATGGACACAAGACACTGGGGGGTAGAGGAGGCTGGGAGAAGATCAAGGGGGAAAATAAAGGAGACATATGTACTACTCTTTGTAATACTTTAAGCAATAAAACAAATTTTTTAAAAAATGTGAACCTGAAAATAAAAGAAAGAAGGCCAACAGACATATGAAAACATGCTCAAAGTCACTAATTATTTGAGATATGCAAATAAAAACAACAAGGCGGAATCATCTCACACTTTTCAAAATGGCTATCAACAAATCAACAAATGACAAGTGTTGGCGAGAATGCAGAGAAAAAGGAACACTCGTGCACTGCTGGTGGGAATGCAGACTGGTGCAGCCACTGTGAAAACAGTATGGAGTTTTCTCAAAAACTAAAAATGAAACTCCCATTTGACCCTGTGATCCCACTTCTAGGAATATATCCCAAGAAGCTAGAAACACCAATCAGAAAGGATATTTGCATCCCTATGTTCATTGCAGCACAATTCACCATAGCTAAGATTTGGAAACAGCCTAAGTGCCTATCAGTAGATGAGTGGATTAAAAAACTGGTACATGTACACAATCGAATACTATGCTGCTGTAAAAAAGAAGAAATTCTTACTATTTGCAACAGCATGGATGGAACTGGAGAGCATTATGCTAAGTGAAATAAGCCAGTCAGAGAAAGATAAATATCACATGATCTCACTCATTTATGGAATATAACGAACATAAGCTGATGAACAAAAACAGATCCAGAGACAGAGAAGCATCAATCAGACTGTCAAACCTCAGAGGGTAGGTAGGGGAGGGTGGGAGTAAGGGGGAGAGATCAACCAGGGAACTTGTATGCATGCATATAATCCTGACTAGTGGACGCAGACAACAGGAGGATGGGGTTATTGGTGGAGGGGTGTTGGGGGGAGCTAAAAGGGGGATGAAGACACATCCTATCTAATGAAAGAGTAATATGCAAATTAACTGTCACTCCAGGACAAAAATGGCAGCACCCATAGTGGTGGGGCATGACACTGATGGCATTACCCTGGCAATGGGAGTCCAGTAGGCAATCAGACCACAGCCAGCAACCAGCAGGGCCTGCTGGGAGGTTGCCATGATGACCCCCGAGCAGACCAGTGGGAGCCGCAGGCAGTGCCCAGCATGGCCGGCTGGGCTCCAGCTGTGAAGGAGGCAGAGCCAGCGATCCAGACCCCAGAGGTGGTGCCCTACATGGTAGGATGGGCTCAGGCTTTGGAGGAGGCGGAGCCAGCAATCAGGACCCCAGAGTTGGCGCCCAGCTGTCTCACCCAATCCCTCACCCAGGCTAGCCTGGCACCCTGAACCCTGAATGGGCTGTGGGCAGCCTGCAAATGGCCGTCAGCCCCTCACCCAGGCTTGGTCAGGGTCCCCACTGGGGGGCTTGGCCAGCCATCAGCCCCTCACCCAGGCTTGCCAGGCATGCCAGCAGGTGGACATTCCTCAAAGGGTCCCAGACTGTGAGAAGGCACAGGCTGGTCTGAGGGACCCCCTGAGTGCACAAATTTTTGTGCACCAGGCCCCTAGTATGTAATAATAAATATATATATATATAATAAAATAAAATAAATAGCTGTGAGAAAGGAATGACGTATGGTGGGATATATTTGTTTTTTTTTAGTGAGAGAGGAAGGCGAGAGGAGAGAAAGAAACATTGATGGGATGCCTCCTGCACATCTCCTAACTTGGGTTTAGGCTCATAATCACAGCATGTGCCCTGGCTAGGAATCAAAGTGGTGATCTCTTGATGCACGGGACAACACCCAACCAACTGACACACACAGGCCAGGGCCAGTGAGAAATATTAAAGAAAAGAAGGGGGGCCAGCCATATCTTGTCATCTCAATCTTCTCTAAGATGGATGACTAATAAATGTGAAAGTGCCAAAAAGCAACACGCAGATAATTTAATATTAATGTGCTAAAAGGAAATCCTTCTAGCAGTGACACCCTCACTTTTAAAGGCATACCTATGATGATGAATGGCCACTTAGTATCATCACTAAAATTGTAGTTTCTACAAGAATTTGTGCCAGGGAACTGTTCCCTCTCTGCTCCCTTCCCTTGTGATTCTGAATCACTTCAATCAATTTATCATAAGCTAGAAAGAAAGATATCCAAACAGATGAGTTCCATCATGTCAATAGCTGTTCCAACTTATGTGCTTAAAGAATGGTGTACCACGCTGTGCACTATGGAAATGAGAGCTATTGCCTTGATCTCTTCTGTGGCCAAATAAAGTGGTGATGATGGTAATTAATGATAATTCTAATTTTAAAACAATAGCTAATATGTATTAGCTGTTTAACAAGTATCACGAACCAGGCTAATTTCTTTACATTGATTTTCTCAGTTAATGTTTACATCAAGTTTATAAGAAAGTTTTAATTATTATTCCCATTACATACAGTTGCCCGCCCCCCCTTTATCTGTAGGGGATGTGCTCCAAGACCCTAAATGGATGCCTGAAATCATAAATAGAAGAGAAATATATATATATATATTAAAAGAGTAATATTGAAATTGACTGTTTCTACCGGATGCCTGAGCCATGCCTACCAGACAATCAGAGCTGCTGTATGCAAATTAACCCAGCCAAGATGGAGGCCAGCAGTCACAGAGCTGCTACAGCAAACAGGCAGCTTCCGCTGCTCCAGGAGTAAACAGTCTCCTGGCCACCTGGGTTTCTCCTGGCTCCAGGCAACAACATATTTGCAACATTGTCTCAAGTATAGAAGCCTGGAGCCCAAGCAAACAGCAGGTCTGGGCCCAACTACTAAGGCAACATTCTTTCAATTATAGAATCCAGGAGCTGAAGCAGAAAGGAGGCTTCATTACCTGCCTAGGCCTCGGCTGAAAGGAACAGTGTATCAATTATAGAAGATAAATAAACCCCAGAAACCTGCTTCCAGCCAGCCTTGCTGGAACTTTGGGTCAATGGGAGCTGTGGGCAGCCTGAAAGCCTGAAAACGCCCCTCACCCCATCACCCACGCTGGCCACACCCCAATGGGGTGAGGGTTCCCACTGGGGTGCTTGGTCAGCCTGCAAACAGCCATCAGCCCCTCACCCAGGCTGGCCAGGTACTCCAGTAGGGACCCAAAACTTGAAGGGACTGTGGGCAGCCTGAAATCCTGAAAACAGCCCTCAAGCCCACACTCAGGCTGGCCAGTTACCCCAGTAGGAGCCCAAAACCTAAAGGGACTGTGGGAAGCCTGAAAACACCCCTCAGCTCCTCACCCAGGCTGGCCAGGCACCCCAGTAGAGACCCAAAACCTGAAGGGACTGCGGGCAGCCTGAAAATGGCCCTCAGCCCGTCACCAAGGCTGGCCACACCACAATGGGGTAAGGGTCCACACTGCGGGGCTTGGCCAGCCTGCAAACAGCCATCAGCCCCTCACCCAGGCTGACCAGGCATGCCAGCAGGTGGACATATCCTGAAGGGTCCCAGACTGTGAGAGGGCACAGGTTGGGCTGAGAGACCCCCGGAGTGCACAAATTTTTGTCACTGGGCCTCTAGGCTAATATGCAAATTGTCCCCTCAAACAGAAGTTCCATTGCTTTCTATGATGTGCACTGACCACCAGGGGGCAGCGCAGAACATGGTGGGCAAGTAGTGGTGGCGGTAGGGTGCTGAGAAAGTGAGGAAAGGAGGAAGTGAAGAGGCAGGAACCTGATTGGTCCCGATCACCAGCCAGGCCTAGGGACCCTACCTGTGTGTGAATTTCATGCACCAGGCCTCTAGTGTGTATATCCTATCTAATAAAAGAGTAATATGCAAATTAGGTATCACTCCATCACAAAGATGGCCGCCCCCATAGCCACAAGATGGCAGTGCCCATAGCCACAAGATGGGGGTGCCCAATCCAGCTCAGCCCTGCCACTGAAGTGGTCAGGCCTGTTAGCCAGGCAGGTGGCAGGGAGGCATGGGGTCTGAGGGGCAGAACAGGCAATCAGAGGGGGCTGGGGATCCCTGCCCAGGTCAGAGGCCTTTGACAGAGGCCTCAGGCATGGGCAGGGGCAGAGCCTGTGATCACAGGGGTCTGGACACCAGCAGAGCCGGCAAAGCAGCAATCTGGGGGTCTTCTGCCCAGGCTGCAGCCTTGGCCAGAGGCTGCAGTGGGGCAAGGGCAAAGCCAGTGATGGCAGGGGGCAGGATCAGAGCTAGTGATTGCAGAGGACTGGGCTCTGTGAAGCACGCAATTGGAGGGGCTTGGGGTCTTCTGCCCAGGCAAAAGAGTAATATGCAAATTAACCCTCACATCGTCACAAAGATGGCAGCAACCAGGGAGCTGTAGGAGACTTGCATTTCCCTGGCTATGGAGGAAGCCAAGATTCCCACCTGCCCTGCAGGTCCTGAGCTCTGCTCAAGGCAACAAAATTTCAATTACAGAATGTAATAAAACCAAGATACCTGCTGACAGTCTGCGCCCATGGCCAGCCTGATAACAGCCCTCAGCCTCTCACCCAGACTGGCCAGGAACCCCAGTATAGACCCCCACCTTGAAGGGACTGTGGCCAGCCTGACAACGGCCCTCAGCCCCTCACCAAGGCTGGCCAGGCATCCCAGCAGGACACCCTTCAGGGCAAACCAGCTAACCCCCACCTGTGCACCAAGCCTCTGTCCTATATAATAGGTTAATATGCAAATTGACCCTAACAACAGAACTACTGGGAATGACTGGTCACTATGACACTCACTGACCACCAGAGGGCAGATGCTCAATGCAGGAGCTGCCTCCTGGTGGTCAGTATGTTCCCACAGGGGGAGCTCTGCTCAGCCACTAGCCAGGCTGATGGCTGCCAGTACAGTGGTGATGGTGAAAGCCTCTCCTGCTTCCTCAGCTGAGCTAAGGATGTCCGACTGCAGCTTAAGCCTGCTCCCTGCTGGCAAGTGGACATCCCCCAAGGGCTCCTGGGCTGCCAGAGTAATGTCTGACTGACATCTTAGGCCTGATTCCCCAGGGGGTGGGCCTAAGCCAGCAGGTGGACATCCCCTGAGGGGTCCCAGACTGGGAGAGGGCATAGTCCAGGCTGAGGGATGCCCCCCTTCCCCAAGTGCACAAATTTTTGTGCACCGGGCCTCTAGTATATCTACACCTATAAAAGAGTAACATGCAAGTTGGTGTCACTCCACTATGCCCACCAGCCAATCAGAGTAATATGCAAATTAACTCAACAAAGATGGCAGTTAATTTGCATACACAGGCACAGAGCAAAGACTGAATACTAAAGACAGCATAGAAGGAAGCCAAGTGTTGTAGAAGGGATTGAAGCAAAGGAGAAGGGAACAGAGCCAAGACAGCAGAAACAGTAGAGAAGGGAGGAAGCAAAGCAATGGAGACAGGAGGGAGCAAAGTGGCAGAGAAGGGAGGAAACAAGGCAGCAGAGATGGGAGGAAGCGAGGCAGCAGAGAAGGGAGGGAATGAGGCAGCAGAGATGGTGGAGAAGGGAGGGAGTGAGGCAGTGGAGAAGGGAGGGAGTGAGTCAGTGGAAACAAGAGGGAGTGAGGCAGCGGAGAAGGGAGCAAAACCCGCTGAGGCAGGCTTCAATCCCTTCTCTGCTTTGTTCCGACTCAGGAATCCCTATTCTTGCAGGAATCTTCCTGCAATGGGCCTCTAGTGTGTGTGTGTGTGTGTGTGTGTGTGTGTGTGTGTGTGTGTGTATACACACATATGTATGTGTGTGTATATATACATACACATATATGTATATCTATATACACATATGTATATATATACACACACACACACATATATGTGTGTATATGTGTGTGTGTGTGTGTGTGTATACTAGAGGCCCGGTGCACAAAATTTTTGCACTTGGGGGGTATCTCAGCTTGGCCTGCACCCTCTCGCAGTCTGGGAGCCCTCAGAGATGTCTAACTGATGGTTAGACCCACGCCGTTAGTGCTGCTGCGGAAGTGGGAGAGGCTCCTGCCATCGCTGCTGTGCTCACCAGCTGTGAGTCCTGCTTGTGGCTGAGCAGTGTCCCCACTGTGGGAGCGCACTGACCACCAGGGGGCAGATCCTGCATTGAGCGTCTGCCCCCTAGTGGTCAGTGTGCATCATATTTGCATATTAGCCTTTTATTATATAGGATATATATATATATATATATATATATATATATATATATATATACACTGTTTGTCCCTATGCATACTTTCTTATGATAAAGTTTAATTTATAAATTAGATATAGTAAGAGACTAAACAACAAGAATAAAATAGAACAAGTATAATAATATCCTAATATATAAAAGAGCTAGGTGCCATCACGACCAAATGGATGCTGGTCCCTATCCTCAGCTGCAGGCTCCCATCACTGGGTGGCCAACAGAGAACCATGGGAACAGGGCTGGGTGGCAGCAGAGCGGGACTGGAGATTGGCAAGCAGGCACAAGGCAGACCTCCTGGTCCCTCCCCCCAGCTGGCAGCTCCAATCAGTCCTCACTTTCTTCTGAAAGGAGCAAGTGCCTCCACTGGGCATCCTCCCAGGATGCAGACTCACGGCTGTGAGAGGCTCTGGAGCTGAGACTTGAGGACTTCAGTGCCTCCTTGGAGGGGAAAAACCACCACCTCCCTATTCAACAGCTGCTTCCTTGTCTGCAAAAAACTGTGCATACTCCTCCCTGCGAGATGGGCTGGGCCAGAGCTTGAGTTGAGTGGTTCTAAGATGGTGGCTGGGCCAGTGCAGGGATGGAGGGAGGGAGAGCAGGGTAGGAGCAAGGGGGAAGCCTTGGTTCCCTGCCCCTCCTCTCACAGGCATAGTTCTTCCAGGTGTTATGATAAAAGGAGTTGTGTTTTTCTAACTCTGTCCGGGAAAAGGAAACGAGTGTCTGTTGACTTTTGATCTTACTCTCCGAGCTGCCAGTTAATCCCTCTGGATGCATCATATCCAACCTCCAAAGGATCCGAGGGGCAGGTTCAACCTTCCTTCCATAGTTGAGGAAACTGACCAATAAATACATATGTCTCATGTCTCATTGTCAACTCCCATGGAAATCTCTGGGTAATAACTCAGAGTGTATATCTAAGGATATATTTTCTTCTGTTTTCATGTTTAATTCAACCCCGGGAATCAAATAATACAATAAAGAATAAAATGAGTTGAGAGGGCTCAACATTATATTCCCGGGGCCTTTGGTCCCACACAAACCACAGAGCTCAGTTATCCTGAGATGAAAGAAAAGGAAAGAGAAACATGAAAGGTTTCCCAGCTCAGCCACAGAAATATCTCATAGCCAAGTGCTAAGGACACAACCCTAACTTAGGGGTGGAAAGGACACAAATGGAACAGAAGATGGAGTCATTTCCATTCAGATTCAAACCAAGTTAACGAGGCAGAAGAAACACTGGATGTCATCCTATATAATAAAAGGGTAATATGCAAATTGACTCTAATGGCAGAACAACCAGAACGACCACTGAACCAGTCACTATGAGGTGCACTGATAACCTCTGGGTTTCTTTCCCTGGTTGGCAGGTTCCAATCGCCCAATGGTGAACGGGGAACTGGGAGTGGGTGGTGGGAGATGCAGCTGGCTCAGGCCAAGGCCACCACCCAGCCAGTCGCCCCACACAGAGAGGGCAATTCATGGCAGGGGTGGGGCCAGTTGAACAGATAGGAATGGCTGACCTCTTGGTCCCTTCCCCTGGTCGATGGTGAACAGGGAACCAGGGCAGCTGGAGATGGGGGTTGGTGCTGGCTGCAGGCAACTGGGGAAGATGGCTCTGATCGCAGGCCAGGCCTAGGGACCATACTCATGCATGAATTTCATGCGCCAGGCCTCTAGTGGAAGAATAAGATGAAATGGTCTGGTAGGGAGTGTCACACACCTTGCAGACAGCACCTGGGGCTCTGGACATGACGGGTGGATGGAGGGGGCTGGGTGTGAAGAAGTGCATGGAAAGGTCTGGGAGTAGGAACAAGAGGTTGATATTCGAAAGGTGGGCCCCACCAGGTGATGACAGGGGGCAAGCCTGCAGGAGGCGGCCAAGTGCCCCCACCTCTGCTGAGGGGTGCATGTGTCTGTCCTGGGAGCTGTGGCTGATGGAGAGGGAGGCTATGGCTCTATGTGGATGAGTTGCAATGAGAGCCTCCCTGTAGCCATTGGACTCGGTGTTCTCAACACGGCAGGAGCACAGAATCATGTACACAACGTCACGAAAGAAAAAGCATCCTATTCCCGACCTATTCACAAACTTCTATTTCTGGTATCTCTATTCCCAATGGGTCAACAAGTGCATTTATAAAAAGAAAAAAGATTTGTACATGATATGACTGCATCATTAGAAAACCCAAGTGATCACAACCAGAGCACTTTTAACACCTACTGAGCCAAATCCACTGATGAACAAAAATAAACTCAGAGACACAGAGGCATGAACAGACTGTGGAACCTCAGAGGGAAGGCGGGGGGTGGGAGGGAAGAGATCAACCAATGGCCTGTGAACATATATGTATCACCCCTGGACACAGACAATGAGGTGGTGAAGGCCTGCGGGGGGGAGTAGGCTGGAAAAGGTTTAAGGGGGGGAAGGGGATCTGTGTAAACCTTTCAACAATAAAGATTTAACAAAAAGAGTAAAAAAGTAAAAGAAAATAAAAGAAAAGCCAAGAATAACTGCCCTAGCCAGGTAGCTCAGTTGGTTGGAGCTTCATCCTGTACATTGAAAGGTTGCAAGTTTGAACCCATGTTGGGGTGTGTGCGAGAGACTACTGAGCAAGTGGTGCCTGGAGGAGGGAGGTTCCTCGGACCTAAACACAGTCCAGGCCTTGCTCATGATCCCAGGCCCATCCTTTGCTGAGTGAGACCGCACCTCCCAGCTTTCTGTCAAGTTCCTGGTCTCTGAGTCATAAGGCTGTTTCCCCATGTTCCCCAGAATGCACTGCTCAGTAACCATCTACACTAATAGAAGGGTATTATGCTAATTAGATCAGGTGACCAGACATCTTCCCAATCCAACTTCCTTACAGACAAAGCCATGGAGGTGGGAGCTAAGCCAGAGGCAGTTAGGGGTGATCAGGTGGGCAGGGAAAAGTAGTTGGAGGCCATCAGGCCAGCAAGGGAGGGCAGTTTGGGGCCATCAGAATGGCAGGGGAGAACAGTTGGGAGCCATCAGGCTGGCAGGGGAGCAGTTAGGCAGCGATCATGCCAGCAGTCAGGCAAGCAGTTAGGAGTCAGTGGTCCCAGATTGCGAGAGAGTGCAAGCCGGGCTGAGGGAGTACCCCTCCACCCCCATCCATGTATTTCATGCACCAGGCCTCTAGTGCTGTAATAAACATTATGCAAAATATCAGGGCCATTATTAAGTAAACTAGGGGCCCGGTGCACAAAAATTTGTGCACTCGGGGGAGGGGGGGTCCCTAAGCCCAGCCTGTGCCCTCTTGCAGTCTGGGACACCTCAGGGGAGATGTCCACCTGCTGGTGTGCCTGGCCAGCCTGGGTGAGGGGCTGAGGGCCATTTTCAGGCTGCCCACAGCCCCTTCAGGGTTCGTGCACTGGGGGGTGGGAGGGCTGGTAAGTGCAGGCCTGGATGTTTCCCACCAGAGGGCCCATGATGGCACACGCCTGGTGGGCCCCCACTGCTGAGGGGACACACCTGATACAGAGCTGGGTGGCGAGCCAGGGGCAGATGCTGGTGCAGGATCCCTCGGTGGGGCCCTGCTGCTGAGCAAACACACCCGGGGTGGATGAAGGTAGTGGACCCTGGACGGGTGCTCCAGCATGCTTCCAAGGAGGCCCCTGGGGCAGAGCCAGGCAGCAGACCCAGGACAGGCATTCCTGGATGCCCCGAGGAGGCCCCTGGGGGGCAAAACCAGGCCGTAGACCCAGGACGGCTGCTTCTGCACACCCTGCAGAGGCCCCCACGCTCCTGCATGCCCCAGAGAGGCTCCCAGGGGGCAGAGCCACACAGTGGACCAGGGACAGATGCTCCTGGACACCCCATGGAGGCTCCTGGGGGACAGAGACAGGCAGTGGACCCAGGACAGGCAATCCTGGATCCCCTGAGGAGGCCCCCGGGTCATGGAGCCAGGAAGCGGACCCAAACAGGCAATCCTGGATGCCCTAAGGAGGCCCCCGGGGGGCGGAGCCAGGCAGTGGACCCAGAACGGGTGGTCCTGGATGCCCCGAGGAGGCCCCAGGCCGGCCCCCCCCCCCCCACTAAGCTGATACACCTGGCACAGCTATGCCGGCTGCAGAGGTTCCCAGTGCAGAGCCATCCTGCCAGCCTCCATCTTGGCTGGGTTAATTTGCATACAGCCACTCTGATTGGCTGGTGGGCGTGGCCATGAGCAAAGGCTCAGCCAGCCTAGGCAGGCAGTTGCAACAGAAGCCTCTGGTTTGCTCTAGCTGCTGGCCTCCATCTTGCCTGGGTTAATTTGCATACAGCCACTCTGATCGGCTGGGAGGCATGGCTTGGCTGGTGGGCATGGCTTAGGTGTCTCGGGTAATGGTCAATTTGCATATTACTCTTTTATTATATTAGATATGGGTTACTTAAACCTAAATACTGGTACTGTTACTATAGATGGCCTGGATTGCCCTCGTCCTTTGCTACTAGAAGTGGGATTCTGGGGCTGCTGCTGGAATAAGAATTTCTGGAGACCCCATGGGAGAATAAGATGTGGTTGTGTTTTATTTGCATGGAATTACAGCCTGGGTTTCAAAAGTCCCATTTCCCTTAATCTAGTCCTGGAAGAGATGCAGCTGGGGCTTCAGTAGAGCTAGAAGCAAAGCCAGTGTTCAGAGTTTCGTTGCACGGTGGTGTTGTGTCTAACAGAGTTTCAGGCCATCAGTCCACTGTGTGTGGGGTAAACATCGCTGTGGGCTATGTGGGCAAATGCAGAGAGTGTGCCCCCTGCCACACACAGTCAGGAGCCCAGAGAGCAAGAGAGGCAAGAAAGGAAACTCTTTTGTTCAGGAGCTTCTGTATCTTAGATTTCGTGCTCTTGCAATGGCTATGCCTATTCTGGCCAATGACCTGCTCTCAAGTGTGACTGACAAGAAACCCAGACCTCACTGGGCATGCCTATACTATTTGGCCTTCCCTTTGTTCCTTTCCAGTTTATTAATAACTAGGTTAAATACAATGATATCAATACCATGACAGTTGACCTGATAAAAGAGTTGTCTATTAAATGACTAAAGGGCAGGAAGCATATACACTGTGAGTAAGCTGGACAAAACGATGAATCACATGCTGGACAGGATGGAGCGGACAGTGAGAGATTTTATCATGTTATTCAGACTGGTGAGAAATTTAAACTTATGATTTATATAGTCCTGGAATTTGTCATTTAATATTTTTAGATTATAGTTGATCACTGGTAACTGAAACTGTGGCAGGAGAAACCTGTGGATTAAGGAGGACTACTGCACTGTATAAAAAATGAGGTCACAACAGGATTTAGTAACATGTTGAAGGTTATACAGAGAAAAGGTTTGGAGGCAAAATGAGAGTTACCTAGATTATGTAGTGACAATAAAGGGTAAGAAAGGTAAGAGACAGGAGAAAAGAACAAAACAGAGAAAATTTTGCAGAGACAACTATATTTAAGGTGTTAGTCTGAGGTGGAAAGAGAAAGAGGCAGCTTTTGAAACACCTTTTTGTCAGTTCTCATTTATTCTCAGGTTTGACCAGATTGCCAAATCTTCAACCTTGGGGAACATGTCTGATACTTTTAACCCACTATGATACTAGGCACTAAATACCTGTCTGCTGATAAGCATGTTTTTAGTAAAATTAAAAGGTGTTCTGGCAGTGAATGGAGTGTATTTATAGCTTGAGCCCCACTTACCTTGTGCCATAAGAGAGGAAATTCAACCCCAAAACATTCAGGATGCTTTTCGGTCCCTTGGTGAAACCAATTAAATTTACCTTTTTCCATGTAGGATTATGTCATTAACAGAGTCTGGGTGAAAAGTTAGTGTGGACAAAAACAGAGGCCCTGAGGAGAGAGGGAATCACCCAGGATGCTGCAGTCCACAGACAGCATTGCTAATCTCAGGGTAGCTAGATGGAATCTGTGACAATTTGAGAAAGACCCAAGGAGAGAAACTTGAGCTAAAACTTGATCTAAAAGTGCCATGTTCACAATTAACATTATATGAATAAAGGGCTCTGGTGCATGAGGGACCAAGGGAGAGATGCCAACAACATATGGAGATACACAAGACTCAAAGAGGTGCGGCTGGAAAAGAACATTGTGGAGTGCGGCTGCCTGCTGAGGACCCGGGAGTGAGGGAAAGCAGACAGCTATGTGACAGCATTTATGCAGTTGTCCTATTATAATGGGTTTGGTGACTAGGAGTAGTGTTTGCTAATGTGAAGGCACTGGCACATCAAAAAAGGTAAATATTACACATCTGAATTGAGGCTCAAACACTAATGCAGGTGCTCAGGTGGAGATTAAACCCACAGAGGATCACTGGGGCTGTTTTTATCACAAACCCTGATTCATAGGAACAGGAATAATGATCTCTCCCATTTGAAATGGTAGTGGAGATCAATTACATCCACATTTCTTTCTGATAGTTGTAAACAGTGTTTTTCAACACCAGCGAGATAGTTTAAAAAAGTCATATTTATGTTAATAATCTTTATTTTGCTTGTTTATGTTAACACTCATGATTCTGGAACTCCCCCACTTGTTATTTAATTATAAATGGGAATCACCAGGACATTCCGCTGGTTCCTGTAGTTGTGTTTTCTCCATCACCAGAGTTCCTGTTAGAACCATCTACTGTATAGGTGTTAATTCCCTAAAGCTGCATGAAGCTTCTCTGTTGAGCTGTTTCCCTCTGTGGCTCTGAGGGTCCTTGCAATCTCTACCACCACCCATCACAGGAACCTCTTCCAGTGCTACCACATCTGCTATTCAATATTTGTCTGTGTCTCTCTCAAGTTCATATGTTGAAACCCTGATCTGCAGTGTGATGGCATATGGGGTTGGAGTTATTAGATAATTAGGTTGTGAGGGGAGAGGCCCCGTGAAGGCATCGGTGTCTTTATAAGAAGAGACCAGAGAGCTCACTTCCTCTCTCTCTCCACCAGGAGCCAAATCCACTAGCACTCTGATCTTGGGCTTCTAGCCTCCAGAATTGTGCTGTTTAAGTTCCTCTTGTTTAAGCCACCCAGTCTGTAGTATTTTGTTATAGCAGCCCCACCTGACAAAGATGCCTCTGCCCCCTACAGCTGGCACATGTGGCCGATGAATACAAAAGTGGGAATTGTCTATCTCCACCGAGTGACATTTTGTTACATAAATACAAAAGTTGAGGTATTAGTGCCTCCTCCCCAAATTGTTGTGACCTAGTTCTTTTCACTTTTGCTCATTGTCTCATTGCTCTTAAGCAAAATCACAAATGACTCCTGTGGTGATGAGAGTGTGTGTTGGCGGGGGGAGAGAGGGGGTTGATTTTGTGCTGTGACTCACAGCTATATAATCATCTCTGTCATACAAACAACCACTAGGTTACATTCAACAAACAACTTGAGATTATTGGAAGAATAGGAATGCATGCCTACCGGGGCTTTATAACCATCATTAAAATGTTCTTTGCCATTCAACCTTCATTCAAAGAATCAGCATTTGAACAGAAAAGACATCCAATTCTGCTTTTGAGGACTCTTAACCTAATTACCTTACAAGCCCCCAAATCATTAGCCACTAGAGGTGAGGGAGTGCATGTTAGAGGTGACATATGCTGAGATATAGTGGAGGAAAATGCTATCAACTCTCTCCTGGCACAGGCCAAGACCAGCAAGGCCTGTGGGTGCTCCCCAGAGACTGTCACCTGAAACTGAATCTTCTCAGGTAACAATAAGCACAGCATGTCCTTCCTTGATGGTGATGGCTGAGCAGCGGGGAGTGCTGTGTAAGAAGCAGAGGCAATAGAGGGCTTCTGGTTGGAAGCCAGAAAGTCTGGCCTTTCTTAGGTACTGTCACTTGGGCCAGAGGGACATGGTATAGTATAAAGACTGTAGGCATTCGAGTGACCTGAAGAGAAATCACTAACCTCACCAAGAGATAATTATGTCTGCCTCAGAGTTATTCAGAAGGATAAAATTTGACATGGACATACAGCCGCTGTATCATGCTTATCATGTGGGGACATCCCATGCTGATTATATGGTTCTTCACATGTATTTTCCCTTTATGCAATAAACCTGTCTTAAAAGGAGCTGTTTATTGGGGGTAGCATATACTAGGGCAGTTGATGTTTTGGGTCCTCTCTATACTAAGTTTTGAGGAAGTAGAAGAAGGAGGGTGAGAATTCCTGGGATGAATTGAGTGGTGGAGGTACCTACACATGGGTGAAGACAAACTGAATCTACACGGGCTGCTGCGAGGAAAAGAGGAGGCTGAGCCCAGTGAGAAAGGGTCCTGTGAATAGCAAAGTGTTCTCCTGGGGCAAACCCAGAGCATGTTGAGATCACACCTCTGTCTTTATTTACGTCTTATCCAGTACTTTCTTTCACTTAGGTCTTCCTTTCTTAATCATGTAGCCTTTCTCTGCTTGTCAAAAGATAAGTTAGAAAAAGAAAGCATAATGCAACTGCAACTAACTTACTGGTCTAATGGCTAACTGCTCTGTTGAAAAGTTTTTCTCAGTCAGGAAGGTCAAATAGTGTTGGGGGGGGGGGTTGAAATTAGTTATAGATTTTCTTCATCAATGTTTTCTCTAACTCTCTCTTTACAAGAAAAATAATAAAGATTCGTTTTATTCCTTTCTGCGCAAAGCATGGGTAACACAGCAGAAGTAGAATTTTAAATGACAACTTCACCAGGGAGGTCTCTTTAATGTTTAGCTCTTATGGAAAAAACCCACAAGAAGGCAAGGCACATGAGGGCTTAGATATATACAAATTGTCAGCAACAAGAAAAAACCTAGAGGCTCATATTATTTGTGCTTATTTGTGGTATTGTATAATTTACTGTGCTTTTCATAAATGTGCTGGCCTTGTAGATTATCTTCATTTCACTATAGAAGCTGCACTGAGTCATTTTCTCTCTTGTACAGGATTCTCTTTTCTGTTTTCATATTTATGAATTTGTCCTTCTGAAAAATATCAAGGTCAATTTCTGCCATTTTTTGCAAAATGCAGAAGGTTTAACTGAAGGTAATGTTAATTATGCATGCGTCCAAATATAGATCTGGGTAATAAATATTTATTTTAAAACTGAAAACACTTACATGGGAATACATATAAAGGCACAAAGTGAAAAAACAAAACAAAAAAGTTAAATGAAATATATTTTATTAATTCTCAGTTTCAGGCGGTGAGAGACACAATTATATAGTCTTTGCAAAGACTTGACTTTTGGTTAATAATAACAGTTAACAATGAAAATTTGAAGATAATACATAATAGCTAACAAATTAAGTTTTCAAACAAATAGGAGTTTTTGTTTACTTGATGTTTTGCTTTTCTGGGAATGTACATTTTATTTTCTAAGAACAAAAATAATGAATCCAATTCCAAAGCAATTTTGAAATGAAGCTAAAAAAAAAAAAAAAAACAAACAGGGAAAACTAAAGATAATGGACAATTTCCTAAGCCCTTTTTATACAGTCAGATTATAGTTCTGGAGTTTCAATAATTTCCTGGGAACAGCAAAGAGCAAATGATCAAACTAGTAGATAAACAAGGGCAAAAGCATCAGCGGATGGCATTCACCAATGGTGTTATTAATTTTACAAATACAGACTTAATTTCATTCTGGAAGGCTGTTCCAGAAGTGATTTATTCACAAACTGAATCATTTCTTCCTACTAGAAATCATGTAAACTGAAATAATCTGTTTCAGACCCCCAAATGATTCCTGTTTTAATCTTTCTTATATAAAACTAGGGGCCCGGTGCACAAAAATTTGTGCACTGGGTGGGGGGGGGGGGCGTCCCTCAGCCTGGCCTGTGCCCTCTCACAGTTTGGGACTCCTCCGGGGATGTCCACCTGCTGATGTGCCTGACCAGCCTGGGTGAGGAGCCAATGTCTGTTTGCAGGCTGGCCAAGCTCCCC
>PVJC01004502.1:0-63557 GCA_004026665.1 Murina feae
ATGTGAACACATTTCATGGTTCACTTTTTCAATAAGGGAGTAATTCTGGGGAGCAATGATTATAAAACTATAATTAAATCAATGTGTCATAGTCTTCAACTAATTTTCTTGGGTGCCAAGTTTATATAAAATGAAGAATGTATCTTTGTAAACCTGATCCTTTAATCTCATATAGAATATAATAGATTGTTGGTTTTGTAAAACAAAGTTCCATATCATTTTCTCATAATTTAGTGATTTTTATCCCATAGCTATTGAGACCATAGTAACCATTACAAGGAAAGCCAAAACTGTAAGGACAGACACATTTGTGATTCTGTTAGGTTGTGGAATAAGTCTTAGTTTTGTTTTAAGCTTAACCCTACCAGACCAGGCAAAGTACCAAAAATTAGGTACAGTGGTATAGCGGCAGATTCGGAAATTACCGAAAAATCAGTACAGCGGTCTGGTAGGGTTAAGTAGTAGTGTCTCAGCCAATTTGGGCTTCTATAACAAATTGCCATAAACTGGGTGGCTTATTTCTCGCAGTTATGGAGCCTGAGAGGTTTGAGATTGGAGTGTCAGCATGGTTGGTTTCTAGCAATAGCCTTCTTCCAGGTTTGCCAACTTGTATCCATATGTAGTGGAAAGGGGGTGAGCTAGATAGCTCTCTGGGAACTAATTCCATTCATGAGGGCTACACCCTGGTGACCTAAATATCTCTTAAAGGGCTCTAACTATCATCTCACTAGGGGTTAGAATTCAACATGTTAACTTTGGGAGCACACAACATGCAATGCACATGACATGTGGCTACCAGAAACAGAGTGAAAGGTAATGTCCATTACCATCTTTTAGTGAGCCAGTTCTATGTGCTGGGCCCATGCTAAGTGTTTCCAAACTTCTCACTTAGGCTCTCAAAGTTTCTGTGTGAATTAGGGTCTATTATTATATCAATTTTATTGCTGAAAAATATAGCAAAAGAAAAAAAAAAGACTGAGGCACAGAGCTACTATTGTTTCCCCATCAAATCCAAGTAATTAAACTCAGATCTCTAGTTTATAGCACTGAACTATACTGTCTTCTATTAATCGCTGTTAGAAAGGTTTATTGCCAGGTTGATTTGGTGAAACGGGCTTGGAAGGGGGGAGTGGGAATGAAGGATAGCCTACAGTTTCTTTCAGAAATAGTTACCTTGGCTTAGTGCATAGACCCGGAGTTGAACTAAATGGAGGGTAAGGCTTCACAAACTAGCTGAAAAAAATTATTTTCACACAAACTGTGAGTGGCTGGTACTCAGTCACCCTGTTCCAGGTGATGGACTGTGACAGCATTGGGACTTTAGTGCGCTAGGGCTTTGGAAACATCAGATGGCAACATTGTAGGTTCAGACAAGAGCATTCTATTTTTTAAAAAATATATTTTATTGATTTTTTACAGAGAGGAAGGGAGAGGGAGAGGGATAGAGAGTTAGAAACATCGATGAGAGAGAAACATCGATCAGCTGCCTCCTGCACACCCCTACTGGGGATGTGCCCGCAACCAAGGTACATGCCCTTGACTGGAATCAAACCTGGGACCTTTCAGTCCACAGGTCGATGCTCTATCCACTGAGCCAAACTGGTCAGGGCCAGACAAGAGCATTCTTGCCAACAGTCTCCTTAGCCATGGACTTTGGTTATAACTCAGGGCACCATACAGGAGTGGAAGAACATAATAGATGCTACACTGTAGTAGACTTAATTTGATCATGAGTATAGGCAACATTCTTTTGAGAATTCCAAGAGGGTACATGTTGAGGCACTTTGCATTATTAAAGGAGACGTATCCAAGTAAGATAAAGGCAATTTTTGTGGCCTTGACCTCACTGTACCTGTGGGCTGAGGTGACCTGAACAACAATAGCAGCAAGAATAACAAATCACCATTGCTCTTCTAAATGTTTTACATACCATTAACTCAATCTCCAGAGCAGTTCAATGAACTAGAAAGCTAGATAATATTAACACCTCCATTTTACAGATAAGCATCTTGGAGATAAATAAGTTGCTCAAGTTCACACAAGTTCATCAAGGCAAGGTAATATTAAGTCACATCTTCCTGCATCCAGAGCCTGTACAATATATTGCCCTTTGTTTCCTTACAGAAAAGCCAGCTGAAGGGAGTGTTGTGCACATTTTGGTTAGAACTGCCACGAGTGTTGGAAGTGGCTGAATGTCCACCAGACTAGTATGACAAGAACATCAACACCAGGGTTGACTCATTAATATGAGGACACAGTGGGGGTTTTTGCTTGATATTGCTCATAGCTCCTTCAGCTGATCTTATGACTTGCACAAACTGCTGGTCATTTAGGAGCAGTGAAGTTAATTTTCTTCTAAATGCAGAGTAAGTCAGAAAAGTACTTTGATTAAAGGATTTTTATTATTTTCCACTTGAAAGGGCAGTATTGATCGGTGATTTCAAATTACAATCACAAATTTGTGTTGATCTGAAGTAGCAAAAAAGTGGCTTTCTAAGTTTGTTGGAGGACACCTCAATTTGAGATTTAGTTCTGGTTATGAATATGAACAGATTCTACCTAACTATAAAGGAGATGACTGTTGAAATATTGAGAACGATACACGCACTGAGAATGATAATAGGGCAAAAGGAAAAAGGGTTTTAATGACTTTATTAGAATACTAAGTTATAACATAAGCTAACACACCACATGATATTATCTACTCCCAGGATATATGGTCCTGTTTGATTTATCAGCCTCAGAAACTGTCTCCTTTCATCATCAGAGTCCAACTGACTCCTCGACACAGACCTGGCCCAACATTCTGGCATTCAGCAGTTTATCTCTGACCTTAAGATCTAGTTATCATTTAAAATGTTTTTCTCATTCTTGTGACTTTGTCTTGCTCTGTTTTCTAGCTCTAGTTCATGAATGCTGACACATTCTTCAGTGGTCGAATCCTAGGTTAGTGATTTATCCAGAACCATAGTCCCTTTTTCTGCACAGATCCAATCTTCTTAACACTCCAATCTTGTGACTAGAACCCATTAAGATTCTCTGTTGCTGTGCATACTATGGATCTTCCTGTGCACACTGTGACCATCTTTAACTCCTGGATATTAGCAGCCACACACAGGAAGAGGCTGCTAGCTATAGCAGGGGTTCTCAAACCTCAACTTTTATCAAAATTCCTTGATTAATTTTTATAATTCAGAACTCAGGTTACACTCCCAAGAAACTCAGATTGTCAGGCTAGGATGGATCCTTGAAATCTTCATATTTAGCAGCTCTCCTAGGTGGGACTCTGTTGGTGGATGGTAGACCAGGCCTAGGTAGAGAAACACTGGCCAACATTGTAGTTCCTATTCTGCCAGAGGGGTCACCCGTTTCTAAGGTCTTATCACTTTATCCTTGTCCAGCTTTCCTCCAAGTATGATCTTAGTTGTTGCCCCCTTTTGTGTCTGAAAACTATTAGGTTCTTCATATGTACTATTGTATATCCTGTCATATATGAATTGCTAAACTACATACTCTGAGTGGAGGGTTATGTCATATTCTCTGCATCCTCAATACCAAGCAATAGTACCAAGGAGGAGAACAAGAGACAATTATTGAATGGTCAGGTCTAAATGGTTCCAGGTCATGACTATTCCTAGTCAATCTTGTTCAGCTGAATTAACTGGATTACTCAAAGCAATCAATTCGGATTGCTTTAGTGATGCTGGCCTACACATGTATCTTGGATGCAAGAACTGAGGTTAAGGACACAATCTAGCCCAGCCTATTCTGTTGCTAGCCACATGGTGTAGGGGTTTCCAACCCTGGTTCTCACATGATTCACCTCAAGTAAAGATATGAATCCAATATATGATTTCTTAAAATAAAAAAATCATAATTTTCAGTGTGAAAGAACACATTCTAGATATTTAATCATTAGAGAAAATGGGAAGTCTTCCTTTTGATTCTGGGATGGATCTAGTAAGATGGTTGATTATAAATTTCAGAAAGCAGAAGTTTCTTCGTATCTTCCCCTCTTTGTAATTGGTCTCTGATTCTATGCTAGTGAAACCTGAAATCCTAGAATCACTATATGCTAGTCCTAAAAGAAACTCTTGAGCTGATAATTTTTATAGATGAGGAAAGTTGGGTCAAATATTTATTCAGTGTCTACAGTGTGCAAGAAAACACAACACAACACAACACAACAAAACAAAAAACTCATATTGGGGACCATCACATATCTAGGCTCACATAGATACTTAGGTTTTACATTTCAGTGAGATCCCTTATCTCCTGATCTCCATGACAATCCCTGCTCTATCAAGAATTTTCCATGCTGGAATTATGGAGATCACAATACAAACTTGTCTGATTCAGTCTTACCCTGCAACCAGCTAATTCACTTTCTACTGAGTTTTCATGATTTCTTTTTATAATGCAATATATTTTCCAAAGATCTTGTATTATTTTAATAGTTGGCCTGTTGAGTGTGTATACTTCAAGGATAATTATCTTATTACTTATTTAAGGCACATATATGGGATTGGCAATAAGGGAACATTTAAGTGGTGCTTAAGAAGAAAATAGAGGGCAGCTGAGAATGGCTATGCTTAGGCAGTTGGGTGGTTTTTGGCTCATGTTTTTTGAGCAGAGATTTAAAATTTTTGTATATCTCCTAAAATATAATAAAATTATTGAAAACTACTGATGGTTTCCTTTTAATGGAAGGAAGCTGAAGTTGGGATAATATACAATGGAGGAAAGTAAAGCATATTAATATTTGACATTAGATTGTTTTTCTTCTCACTTGTTTTTTTCCCCCCAGCAATACTTTGTTGAGCATCTTTGTGTACCAGGCATTGTGCTACGCACTGGAGACACACCTGTGTTTATATGAATGGAAGTCCATTTAGAATTTCATCTTACATAAACTATTAGAGGTGTCATTAATTAAAAACAGTAGTGAGGCCATTTTTCTTATCCCAGATGTCTGCTCTTGATAGGGACTTGCTCTTTTTTTCTTAGATTAATGTAAAATTTGCTTTCTCTCAATCTGTCCCTGGAGGAATCCTCTTGGATTAGCTAGTACCTTTGTATAAAAATTGCATAGAGAGACTTGGAATGTCAACAGAGCTGCCATTATATAGTTTAAATATTAGCTGCTAATCTAATCTAATCTAATCTAATAAAAGAGTAATATGCAAATTAACCATCACTCTGAGACACCCAAGCCATGCCCACCAGCCAAGCCATGCACACCAGCCAATCAGAGTGGCTGTATGCAAATTAACCCAGCCAAAATGGCGGCTGGCAGCTATGGAGCTAGAGCAAACAGGAGGCTTCCATAGTACCAACAATGGAGTTGAAACTGCCTGCCTAGGCTGGCTGGGCCTCTGCTCAAGACAACAATGTTTCAATTATAGAAGATAAATAAACCCCAGAAACCTGATTCCAGCCAGCCTTGCTGGGATGTTGGGTCAATGGGAGCTGTGGGCAGCCTGAAAATGGCCCTCAGCCCCTCACCCAGGCTAGCCACACCCCCATGGGGTGAGGGTTCCCACTGGGGGGCTTGGCCAGCCTGCAAACAGCCATCAGCCCCTCACCCAGGCTGGCCAGGCATGCCAGCAGGTGGACATCCCCCAAGGGGTCCCACACTGTGAGAGGGCACAGGCCAGGCTGAGGGACCCCCCTGAGTGCAGAAATTTTTGTGCACCAGGCCCCTAGTATAATATAATACTAGTGTAATTCCTGAGATATACTCTAAATAACGATTCAGACGGAACAAGGATTCCCACTACACTATGAGGCAGGTTCTGCATTTCACAAACCATATTGTCTGGTCAGGTGATTAAAATTCATTTGTACCATTGAGGAAAAATATCAATAAGTTATGAAAGATATTTAATGATGCTGAATAAAAGGTATTGGGTAACTCTTACCTCTTGAAGCTAGTATTTCAAAATTGTTATGGTAAACATATAATAATATTTCTGGTGTCTTTTTTCATTCCAGTTGTTCTGTGTATTAGTTTTCTTAAAAATAGAAACACAGAATATCAAATGTCCTTCCATAAAATATGAAATGGGACCCCTAAAATGCATACTAATGTCTAAAATCTAAAATGAAAGGGAAACATAGAGGACCTATATATTGAAGGCTAGAGTAGAAAGGTAGAGACATAGAAAGTCTATCTTAAATTAAAGGATCCACACACTTACATGAGCACATGCATGCATATAGAAATTGTTTTAGATGATAAAGAAGACTGAGAGGTAGTGAAGCTTCATTCTAGTCTACCATGTTTACCTTTCATTAGACATATCCAATGATTAAAGCCTACGGTGCTCTAATGTTGTTTAAGGGACATTCACCAGACCCTTCTGCTTAAAATATTATTCATTTCATTATTTTTGTATTAAGATGTCATCTTCATAAAGTCTCTGTAAAAATATAAATAGGCCCTTCCAGGGTGGCTTAGTGGTTGAACATCAACCTATGCACCAGGAAGTCACAGTTCAATTCCCAGTCTGGGCACATGCCCGGGAAGTGGGCTTGGTCCCCGGTGTGGGGGTGGCAACCCATCAGTGATTCTCTCTCATCATTGATGTCCCCCTCCCATCCCTCTCCCTTCTTCTTTGAAATCAGTAAAAATATATTTTAAAATATATAAATAGAATGGTGACATGTAGGCATACTGACTGTAACACAAGGCATATCTTGAATTAACTCAGTGTTGCTCAGCATATAGGCAAAGGCATAGGATTCTAGAAAGGAACACATTTGGATGGGGCGTGGGATGATGGCAAAGCTCCTGTAGATGGAATGCACCTTTAAAAGAGACAACCGAGGGTGTTGGGGAGGTGGGAAAGTAGGGGAAGGCTGAGTAGAATGGATGGAGCTGACAGACAGGCTCCTCCTCTCTGGACTAGGGCCTGACTGTCAGGAGCCAGACTTGGAAGTGCTGTCATTGCACACTGTTCCACACGTATTAAGTGGGGCATTTAAAACTGCAAGCGCATAATTCTATACCTGCCTTATGTAGCTGCTTTGAAGATTAATGAGGGAATGCTTAAAAAGTGCTGGGGCTAAAACGTTCAATATAAATGTTTATGTACTCTGCCAAGGAGAGCTCTCTTTCAGAGCTGGTGTTCTTAAAATAAATATAAACACCTAGTGTTCCTGGTGCCTTCATCTTATTATTAAGAAGCTACCACATTGGTAGCTGGACAAAATATTGATATTTGATCCTTTCTGATGTGTTTCTCACAGTTGCCCTAGGACATTCTCTACAGGGATGAGCCATGTCAGGTTGGGTCATATAAAGGAGGACAAGCATCCAATCTGGAAGCCTCAGTCAGGGCTAGGTTACACATTGATGCTCAAGACCCCATTGCTTAAGAGCTCAGCGAAGCATATACATCCACACATTATTAGATCTAGACAGACCTAATTTTACTTTTGCATACATATGCACTTAGTGCAATTTTGAAAACTGTAAAACAGTCATTCATGGTTTGATATTGGTTTTGTTTCTAATGATGTATTGGCATTAGAAATAGTGGATTTGTAGAGTACCTGGGGCATCTAAGGGTCATGATCCTGCCCTGGCTAGGAGAAAGAGCAGCAGGAGAGCCATCAGTGGCTCACTTCTGTGGCTGCAGAAGAGATAAGTGATTCCAAGTGGGGAAGATTTCCTGAGTGTGATCTGTAATTGCATGGGGGTTTTTTCCATGTCAGATCTATGCTTGATCTATACTTGGGTAATCAAAGAGGGAAACCTGGATCAAATCACCAATTTATACCTTATTCTGCAGCCTGAGGGAACAGCAGTGGTGTGATTGGGAAATTGCAAAGAAAGTAGCAATTTACAAAGGAGAATATAACAGATGAGAAAGACCTGGACCATTTTCCTATTTCATTGGTCCACAGTTAGTAGAGAAGAAGAGATTAAAGAAAAGAATGGAGGTGTCCATTTCTATAAAACTAGGAAGTAAGGTGCAAATATTTTAACTGGGGGGGAGGGTGCTTCTAGACAGAATAGTAAAAGTTAGCAAATCTAGTTCTTTCCACCTAAGGGTAGGAACTGTTTTCTTAACCCTTTACTTTTTTTTCTTCCAAATATTGGACTTTGCATTTTAAAGTAGAATAGCTAGAAATAATATACCAGAAAATTTTCTAGAAGGAGATTTCTGTCTTGCTTGTGCAGAAACCTAGATAATAGGTATGTTTAAATATATTACTAATGATACTGTAATTGCAATCACTTGGGTTTCAGAATGGGATGAAGGATATTTGAGAAAGTTAAGGAGGATGAACATGGTATAGGTCTGCTAATAAGGGGGTTGTTTGGAAGAGGGAAGGTGAGTCTCTAACTCATCTGGGAAACAAGTCAGAACCACCTGTCTTTTTGTTCTTGCCAGTCTGCAAGAACCTCTGCTTGCCCACAGAAGGAAACTTGACAACACTTTGGCCTATAAACACCAGCATACCAACTGTACTAAATCTCGGCCCAGCTATTTTGGGTAAACTAGAGGAAAAATAGCAGACTGCATAGGAGGAAGCTTGGGGGCCCGCCAAGGCCATGACGTACAGGTTTCCAAGCAAAGCTATGGATGAATCAGAAAAAGCATGTGTGAGTCAGATTCAGATATAAGGCTTCCTGTTCTTGAGTTTCTCTGCGTATATCACAGGAAGAAGTGGTAAGGATTTACAGCGACTTTCCACCTCTCAGAGGTCATCCAACTGGCCATCAAACCATATTTTGTAGAAGTGTTATGAAACCTACAAGGAGATCTTGGTGGAGGTGTTCTCTATATTCTTTTTACTTTACCATTTGGCCATTAAACAACTCATATACCCTTTTCAATGAAGCTAAAGATTCCCAGTGGTGAAATAATTAAAGCCACTGGTATTTTCCTAAAGCTGTTTCATGTTTCAACAGCTCCAGTGAGTGGCTGCACAGCAGTAGCACTCAAACTGCTGTTAGCTTGGAAAATAAAGAGACTTTGAAAAAGAATATTTTTCTTGTGTTAGGTTGTTCCCAGTTTCGACCTGATAGCTGGGTGAGTGGTTTATTTTTCTTTTATCAGAGGGGAATGGAATTGGTAGCAGGTCATCCACTGGATATTAAATAAAAAAACTAAGAAAAAAAAGTCACCAAATTGCAAACCTACAAATAAATAAATCTAGAGGCCTCTCTCCACTTTTTTCTTGTTTTTCATAGGAAGGATCCAGGTTACATCTGTCAAAACTGCAGAGCTTTTCAGAAAAATGGTTTTGTATCCTAAATGGCCACATGAACCTTGGTTTGAACGAATGGTTTAAATAGAAGCATTTTAGGAACATGTTTCTTCTTTGTTCAGGGAACATCTGAACAAGGCTCAATAAATTCCAACGTTCGGTAATGAGGTGATGCCATCTTAAAATTCTTGGGGAAGAAATATTTCTCCTACCCTGGTAAGTTCTTTGGCTGGTCTTATAATCAAATTAATAGAAGACAGGTTAGTGGGAGTAAGAAACAAACTTAATTTTATATAGATGGGGACTCCATAAGAAAATGGGGGCCCAAAGGCAGGCAGGCAATTGGCACTTATGTGCCATTCTGAACTAAGAAGAAGGGGTAGGAGTCTGGGATGTCAAAGGGGAGAAAGGCAATTCACAGCAAATGGAAAAACAAATGTTTGCTGTGACATGCAGAGACAATGGGACACAGAGAGGACTGGTCTCTAACCCCTGAGGAGTGCCTCTACCATATGGAGCCCACACCCTTTGTAGTTGTCTCTAGTGCTCTTCCTGACCCTGGTCCTTTACCTGAAATATTTTAGGTAGTTAAGGGGGAGGTAAAATGTGCTGCCTGAGAGCTGTGGGCCTCAATTGTCTTCACTTAAAAATAATCTATGTGCCAGGGTGGCACATTTTATGGAGCCTCCTGAACCCCTACAAAAACGATACAGTTATTACTTTAAAGTATGAAATTTTCACATAAATTAAGGCCATATTTTTGAGACCAATTGTATTAGTCATCTGTGGCTACCATAATAAATACCATAGATAGGATGGCTTAAACAACAGGCATTTATTTCTCACAGTTCTGGAGGCGAGACATTCATGATCCAGGTGCCAGCTGGCCCGGTTACTGATGAGAGCTTTCTTCTTGGCTTGCAGACAGCCAGCTTCTCCCCATGTCCTCATATGGTGTGGGTGGGGGAGGGGAGAGAGAGAGAGAGAGAGAGAGAGAGAGAGAGAGAGAGAGAGAAAGAGAGAGAGAGAGAGAGAGATCTTTGGTGTGTCTATTTTTATAAAGATACCAGTACTATGGGATCAGGGCTTCACCCTTATGCTGTCCTTTAACCTTAACCAGCTTTTTAAAAGGCCCTGTTTCCAATATAGTCACATGGGCTTAGTGCTTTAACATGCATTTTGGGAAGGACACAATTGAGGCCACAGCTCTGATTGTGGGCAGTGCGAAGCCTTTCAAGGGAAGTAAGCAGAAACAGATTGTTCAAGGGCCACATAGAAGTAAAAAGCTACTTAGCTTTGATGTTTTCTTGTGTGGGGGATATGTACCTTCTTTGCTCATACTGCCAATGCACTTCAAGTTAAAAAAAGGAAATATAAAATAGTCATTATTTTAAGGACTTGCTTGAACTAAAGAAGGAGGAGGAGGAGAGTGAGAGAAAAGAGAAATTTTGATAAAGAGGGAGAAATAAATGGACACAAAAATGGTCTCAGAGAAGGAAAGACAGTCAGGAGAGAGGAGAGACCCATGTTAGAGGGTAGATGATGGAGGTTCATGCAAGGATCATTCGATGAGTGAGGAAGCTGAAGGATGAGCCTGAGGCTGTCTTGCACAGGGGTTAGTAGAAGCTCTGTTTCAAGTGCCTGGGTTTAAAACCTGCCCAATCTCACCAATTATTCACTGTGTGACCTTTGAGCAAATTACTTTATCTCTCTGAGCCCCATTTCTCAATTGTAATGCTTCTCTCAAGATATTACTGTAAGGACTAAATGAGATAATAGTTTGTGCCTGACAAATAGTAAGAGCTTAATAAATGTTGCTGTTCTTATTACCACTCGGCTCCCTTTGACATAGAATCTGTAGCAGCTGTTGAAGTTACCTACGTGGGGGTCATCCTCAGGTTGTTTTTGCTCTGTGACCTGGAATCTGCTTCCTGTGCTGGTTATGGACTCTGATTTCTCTTGTATATTAGCATCACCTTACATTTTTATTTAACGTGGACCCTCTCTAAACTCCTCCTACCTCCAGGATTAAAGTTAGTAATGTCGGTATCCTTGATGGCAAGGCTCTGAGTTATTGAGGATCATTACATTTGAGGCTCAATAAAGATCTCTTAATGGATAAATATCACTTGTTATATCCATTCATGTATTTAAAAGGATGATACAGCTGTTGGATTTGAAGTACTTTAAATCTATTTGTGTTAAAATGGATTTGGATTGCCTGGCTGATGTTGCTCAGTGGTTGAGCTTCAACCTATGAACCAGAAGGTCACAGTTCAATTCCTGGTCAGGGTACATGCCCAGTTGCCAGCTCGATCCCCAGTAGGGGGTGTGCAGGAGGCAGCAGACCAAACATTCTCTCTCATCATTGATGTTTTTATCTTTCTTTCCCTCTCCCTTCTTCTCTGAAATTAATGAAAAAATATTAAGAAAGGAAAGTAAATGATTTGGACACATTACAAATTTTCTTTATCTTAATTGTCCTCTTTATTAAAGTGCTATTCAAGATGCTTGTGAAATCTCATTCACCAAATGAGTAGAAGGTCTTGCTATTCTTCTTTTCTTGCCTTTTTAAACTCCCAAGTTCCTGTGTTTAGAGAGAGGCAGTTCCTTTGGGGACTTCATCTTTTGACCGGAAGCAGAAAGTCTCAGGGACCTACTTTTGAGGGACTTGCAGTTTGGTTTAACATGATGTTGCCGGGAGAGGGCTGTGAGACTTGAGAGATGCCTGTTCCTCAGTCTGTTGTTCTCTGGCCTGCAGTCCTGATTACTGCAGCCCTGCATGTGCCTTAGCATGTGTGAAAGGTATATAGGTGACTGGAGGCGTGACAAAGAAACATAGTTCTTTTATTCACCTTCATTCCTCTTTATTTTCTGTTCTCATTTTTATTTTCTTATATATTTTCTTTCTCTTGGCCTTTGCTTCTTCCACTTACTGCTACATTTCAAAAAGCCTGGCTTGTTTGGATTGTAACATTAGTTCTGAGAAGAGACTCAAACCACGTAGACGAACAGAACAATAAAAAGAAGGTAATTCAAGTACATATGAATCTAAAACTATGCTTCTGCTTATTTTTGCCTCTATGGGTTCTTTGCTTCTATTGATAAAACTACAGCAGATACTATGTAGGTTTATTTTATAGAGTTATCTCCTTTCTCTTTAACTTTGAAATTCTCTGTCTCTCCACTATTGGCCATACTCAAGATTATGTATTCATACACTATGACCATGTCTGTATGAATAAATGTGCCTCTGCTATCTGATATATTACACTAGCAATCTGATCATCTGAATCTTATCCTGGGGAATGGGGGTGGCAGGATAGGGAACTTAGGGGGATACACTTCGTAAGTTATGGGAGGGCAGGGAGGAGAGCTTGATTACAGAGTACAGCAGTTCCCCTGAGAACTATTTACTAATACCCCCATTGCGACTGCATTCCCTGTGAAGCTTCCGTTTCTCCCTTT
Source organism: Murina feae (assembly GCA_004026665.1). NCBI lineage: Eukaryota > Metazoa > Chordata > Mammalia > Chiroptera > Vespertilionidae > Murina > Murina feae. Next base: position 12,691 of record PVJC01004502.1, read on the forward strand.
CTGCCTTTCTCATTTTCTTAGCCACTCCTCTCCTAGGCTTGGCCTGGCTGCGGATTTCTGGGTTGTAGTTCTGTGCCCCCCTGCTTCCTGCAAGGAGCAGCTCCCCTGGATTGACTGGGCAGCTCTGCACGGGGGATGTGGCAGGCATACTTTCTCTACTATCAGTCTCCTGCTCAGTTAGAGCTGCAATGACAGGCTGGGGGAGTGTCCACAGTCTCACTGGGGAGTGACAGCAGAAGCCTGCTTTTTTGTCTGGTGACCCTACAGGGGCTTCTCCATCAGGATGTGAATCTCTGGTGCACAACTTGCTGCATCTCATTCTCCTCTAATTTGCATCTTAAGCGAAGCATCCTACTTTCTAGTCATCCATATTTATGATCCATCAGAGTCCATGGGTGACTCTTTTCAGAGCAGCTTCCCAGTGCCATCAGTCTCTGTATTCCAAATTAGGGCCACCTTGATAAATAGGCAAACAGTTCAGCAGGTTTCAAAGATGGACTGGATAAGCAGGGGTAAATAAGAATAAAATAACACTGATCATGAAGCCAACTTAGAGAAAAAAATGCACATTTTATGTCAACATCTGTCACCTAAAATTATAGTAATAAAAAGTACCTTAATAGTATTTTGAAACATAGCAAGCACTTTCACATGCATTTTTTTTCTCATTTTTTAAAAACTGTGAAGTTTGGCAGAATGGGAATGCAGATGAGAGAACTATCAGAGAGATAAAAGACTTATCAAAAAGTTCCAGAGCAGACAGACTCGAAACCCTAACTTTCTGTGTCCTAGTCTTGCACTCTTGTCATTGTAAAATATTGTTTGAAAGAGTGAATAATTTTAGACTAGACAAAAGCTAATGAACTAAATTGCAGCTCCATACTAGGTACTGTGTTAGGTTCCAGGTACACAAAGTTGGAGAGGAATTCAACCTTCCCATTTGTCCTGCTTACTAGTTTTGCCACCAATATTTATTCTCAGAGACTGGCCTGGGTAGTGTGGCCTGGATACATAATTTAGCCTCACTGTCTCTGACAGCATTCCAAGATGGAACTAGCTCCCATGCTAGAACTGGTGGTGTGTGTTTTCTACTAAAGCAAGAAGGACTTGCATCCTATACAGTTTCTGCTCTTAGATGAACAGGGAGGACTCTTTTCATATGCTCATGAAGATGAATCCTAAGGAAGCCTGGATGGCAGTGTGGCCATCTTTATGGCCTGTTACAGGTGTGGGAGGATATACTTGACCTGATAAGCTAAGTGTGGTTCTGTGGGGACTATGTGTGAGAGAGAGAGTTTGAAAGGAGAGGGAGAGGTTGAAATCTATGGTTTAGACTGGTCTTGAGAGATACTGTATGATACTTTATGCTTATTGGAAGGTTCTCCTCTATCTTGAAAAAAATATATTTCTTATCTTGTTGCTGTGACCATCTGATTTCTCTTCTTTCTCCTTTGGATTATGGTCTATAGTTTTAACTCCATTTTTAAACTCCCCATTCCTTCTTGTTAGCATAAAAAAATTACTTCCCCCTGCTCATTTCCTACATTCTCAAAGGTACAAGTGACCTAATTGCTAAAATAAATGCCATTTTTTTCTGTTGTCATTTTCTTTGACCTCGACATAGTAGCAGACAGAAATTATTAAACCCTCTTTCTTAAAACTATGCTTTTGACTCACAAGTTCCCTATCCCACAAGTTTTTTTCTTTTCTGCACCTCACCAATTGCATTCCTGCTATAAGCTTAAATGTGGAACATTAGATTCAATTCTCTTTATTGTCTGTACTTTCATTGGATATTTCTTTATATTTATTCATTGAACTAGGGGCCCGGTGCATGAAATTCGTGCATGGGGGGGGGGAGGGGTCCTTCAGCCCAGCCTGCCCCCTCTCACAGTGGATGCCCTATGATGGCCCCAGTCTGCCAGGCGCCTTGTGTGTGTGTGTGTGTGTGTGTGTGTGTGTGTCTTGACACTGGGGACCTGCCCCCAGCCGCATTTGAGGCTCGGAGCAGTCCTCTTGTGTGTGTCTACCTGCTGGGGGCCTGCCCCCAGGCACACCGTGGAGGCTTGGAGCAGGCACCCCCTCTATGTTGATCTCTCAGACTCTTGCCCTCCCCTGCATGTTGTTCTCTTTTTTTGAGCTGTGGCCAGGCCTGGGTGCTGCCTGCCTCCCAAGCTTGCCTACTGCCCATCTTCCTACAGCCACCAGAAAACAGGGAAAACCCCGCCTCGTGGTCAGGCCAGCCTTTTCCTGCTCCCTGATCCCTGGAAGGGACCTGGGAGCCGCCAAGCAGGCCGCTGACTCTTTCCCACTCACCAGTCCTCTGCTGCCTTTCTTTCCCACTCCCCGATGCCACCAAGGGGTCTGGGGAGCTGCCAAGCAGGACTCCAGCCCCTGCAGCCTTGCTTTCCCACTCCCTGGTGCCCCGCAAAAGGCCTGGGAAGCCGCCAAGCAGGCCAAGATGCCCTTGCTACCTCTTTCCCACTCACCGGTACCCTGCTGCCTTCCTTTCCCACTCCCCAGTGCCGCCAAGGGGTCTGGGGAGCTGCCAAGCAGGATCCTGGCCCCTGCAGCCTTGCTTTCCCACTCCCCGGTGCCCCGCAAAGGGCCTGGGAAGCCGCCAAGCAGGCCCCCAGCCCCCACCGCCTCTTTCCCACTCCCTGATGCCCCTCAAAGGGCCTGAGGAGCCGCCAAGCAGGCCGCCAACCCTGCTGCCTCTTTCCCACTCAGGGGTCCTGGGTCCTGCACTGTTCCACCCTGCAGCCACTCTGTGCATTCGGGAGGTCCCTCAGCCCTGCCTGTGCCCTCTCACAGTCTGGGACTCTTCTGGGGATGTCCACCTGCTGGGGTGCCTGACCAGCCTGGGTGAGGGGCTGATGGCTGTCTCCAGACTGGCCAAGCCCCCCAGGAACGTCTCTCACCCTATTGATGGGCTGATTGGCGCTTTCAGGCTTTAAGGCTGCTCACAGCTCCCATTGACCCAATGTCCCAGCAAGGCTGGCTGGACACAGGTTCCTGGGGTTTGTTTATCTTCTATAATTGATGCTGTTCCTTTAAGCCGGCCTTCTAACAAAGCCTCCTCTCTGCTTCACCTTGCGGTGTCTATAATGAGACAATGTTACTCTTAGGCCTGCTGTTTCCTTCAGCTCCCGAGGATTCTATGATTGTTATTTTGTTTCAAACCTGTGTTTTGCTAGAGCCAGTTTAAGCGGAGTGGGCTGCAGTTTCACTTTCACTCCTGCCACAATGGAAGCTGCCGTTTACTCAGGTCCCTGAGTGGCGGCCTCCATGTTGTCTGGGCTAATTTGCATACAGCCACTCTGATTGGCTGGTGGGCATGGCTTACCCCGTCTTGGAGAAACGGTTAATTTCAATATTACGCTTTTATTAGTTAAGATAATTATCCATATATCAGTAGAGCCTGCTATACCACTTCATATAGATTATCTACTAGTACTTCCAAAATACCCATATTGAAGAAGTCCCCAAATTCCCATATTAAAAATAAAACTGTAAACAGCAAAGTAATAAAAAAAGTGTTGTCTGTCCTATTCTAAGCCTTTCCTTATATTTGCTATCTTGTTAATACTGTAACCATCTACCCCAAGTTACAATTGAGACAACTTGGACTCCTTTCTCATATTCCAAATGCAGTTATTTGCTAAAACTAATCTAATTCTTAGGTGTCTCTCAAAATTCCTGCCATCATTTCCTGTTTACTATCCTGGCTTTATTACTTTTCCCTTAGATGATTGCAACAACTTTCTAACTTTCCTCTAATTTACTTGGAACTTTTCATGTGGCTATGACTTTGTCTCCAAGGAGATAGAACTGTTATAAAAATATATTTATTATAGTAGCCAGGACAGTTCCTTATGCATGATAGGAACCCAGTAAATATTTGTGAATTTTTTAAAAATTATTTTTTATGCCCTAACCCATTTGGCTCAATGGATAGAGCATTGGCTTGCGGACTGAAAGGTCCCAGATTCGATTCTGGTCAAGGGCATGTACCTTGGTTGCAGGCACATCCCCAGTAGGGTGTGTGCAGGAGACAGCTGATTGATGTTTCTCTCTCATTGATGTTTCTAACTCTCTTTCTCTCCCTTCCTCTCTGTAAAATATCAATAAAATATATTTAAAAATATATTTTTTTATTTTTAATTATAGTTGATGTACAATATTATATTAGTTTTAGGTGTATAACCCATTGGTTATATAACTTATTCAGTGATCAACTTGATTAATCTAGTACCCACCTGACACCATACATAGTTATTAAAATATTATTGACTATATTCCCTTTGCTGTATGTACTTTACATCCCCGTGACTATTCTGTAACTACCAATTTGTACTTTGTAATCCCTTCACCTTTTCCATCGAACTCCCCCCAACCCCTCCCTCTGGCAACTGTATCAAAATGTCCTCTGTATCTATGAATCTGTTTCTGTTCTGCTTGTTTATTTTGATATTTTAGATTCCACATGTAAGTGAAAGCATATAGCCTTTGTCTTCCTCTGTCTGACTTATTTCACTCAGCACAATACCATCTAGGGTCCATCCATGTTGCAGATGGCAAGATTTTATTCCTTTTTATAGCTGAATAATATTCTATTGTATATATGCTCCATTTTTTTTATCCATTCATCTATTGATGGACATTTAGATTGCTTCCATATTTTGGCTATTGTAAATAATGTTGTAGTAAACATATGGATGTATATATCTTTTTGAGTTAGTGTTTTGGATTTCTTTAGATAAATACCCAGAAGTGGAATTATTGGATTCTTCTTTGTCTCTTGTTTAAAGTCTATTTTGTCTGGTGCAAGAATTGCTATTTCAGGTTCTTTGCTTGTTTGCTTTCATGTTCATGACAATTTTTTTTCCCTATCCCTTTACTTCCAGTTTTTTGCTAGTGCCAGGACTGGGACTACTTAATGAGAGTTACATGACATGCCAAGGACAGATGCTGCTTGTTTGAGAGATTTTAGGAAAGTCCAGAGCATCAACCAAATCTGCCATTTGTATGGTGAAGCCATTGGAAATGCCTTGAGTAGGCCCTAAAATTGGGTGGGGTGGGGCCTCAGGGAATCACTGGGGTGGGGCAAACAACATGAGCCAGGTTGATGGAAACTCAGATATAGCACCAACCTGTCAGCTCTGTAGGGAAAAGGCCTGTCAGAGGAACCATGGCCTCTGTCAGCTCTCACCCTGATGCCAGAAAACTCATTTCCTCCCCATATGTCCCTGCTGCCTCAGTGCTAGAGCCCAGAGTAAGTCCATGTGTGGGCCTTTTAGGAGGAATACTGGGAGTCTAACAGCCTTTTGTCAACTTCAACCACAATCCATGCTAGTTTTTACAGGCAGAAGTTATGGGAACTTCTCTTCCTGGCATTGAAACTTTGGGCTGGGGCAGCCTGATGTGGGATTGGGACCCCTCATGCCTTCCTTTGCAGCTAAGAAAGCCTTCCTTCCAGTTTTTATTCACCACATGTGGGTGTGGGACCTACTTGCTCTGATCTCTGTCCCTTCTACCAGTCTTGATGTGACTTCTGTATATCCTTAATTGTAGGACTTCAGTTCAGCTAGATTTCAGATGGTTCTAAATAATGATTGTTCTATTGTTTAGCTATAATTTTGATGTGGTTGTGAGAAGATTCAAATACTGCATTTACCTACACTGCTTTCTTAAATAGAATCCCCCAATTAAAAAAAATTACAGTTGTGTTTCTTTTACTAGTAAGTTAAGTATGGCCTTGCCCTAACTGGTTTGGCTCAATGGATGGAGCGTCAGCCTGTGGACTGAAAGGTCCCAGGTTTGATTCCAGTCAAGGGCATGTTCCTTGGTTGTGGGCACATCCCCAGTAGGAGGTGTGCAGGAGACAGCTGACTGATGTTTCTAACTCTCTATCCCTCTCCCTTCCTCTCTGTAAAAAATCAATAAAATATTAAAAAAAAAAAGAATGGCCTAGAGGCAAGCTGGGTCTTTCCAAGAAGAATTTTGATTGAATTTCCCTCTTTCTTCCTTGGCATAGAATGCTATTCAGGCCTAATCTCAGACTTTTTCAGTTTGGTGGGGAAAGGCTTGTTTACTGGACATCTATAGCTGATAGCACCAACTTTTTGGATTGTGTTGTAATATTAAGCATATATCAAATTGCATTATGAATATGCCCTACTTCTATAATCTCTTTTAAAATATAAATATTCATATTTATCAGTATTTACATATTTAAATCAACTTACATTATGGGAACTACACAATACATTATGGATATGTGATGCTTCCATGTGAAATATGAAAATACAATCTACTTTGTACCAGGATTAAAATGTTTCTTAGCACTACTGATAGAACTTGGGTAACCATCTGATAATAGATGGTTGAAGTGAGTGTAGGTACAGCATATTCTTTTACATGTGGGTCAGGTTTTCAAATGAACAAATGGGGCAAAAATTGTATTGAAGCAAAATTCTCTTAAGAAGTTATTTATGAGAGATGGACATAACCTATTGCCTCATTGAGTCCTAAATATCTGTATTTTCCTTCCTGTGTTTTAATTTTTTTCTTTTTATTTGAGAAACATATGATTAGCTAACTTTTTTTTTACAGGACACACTAAAATGAAAATGCATATTGTTAAACCCCAGGATCATCCTCAGCAGGATGGGATGCTCAGATGCCTAAAAGCATGCATGAAGTATGACAACTGAGGGGTCCTGCCTGGAGTACCATCTCCCATTTCTAGCATTCTCGTCTACCATGTGTGCTCACTGAGTGGAAAAGTGGGGAACATCATTGGCCCTTTTTACTTTCAAATTGTTGAATGCATATAATTATTTTTTTTTAATAAGTTGAATGACCTTAGGCTGCAACACATGAAACATTTGGTCATTCATGCATAGAATAGATTTTGGCAATGCTTATAATTATTTTAAATATTTTTAAATTTATTTTTAGAAAGAAAGGAAGGGAGAGGGATAGAGAGATAGAAAATTGATGTGCTAGTTAAACATTGGCCAGCTGCCTCCTGCACACACTCTACTGGGGATGAAACCCATAACCCAGGCTTGTGCCCTGATCAAGAATGGAACTAGGAACTTCTTGGTTCATGGGGCCAAAGGTAGTTAATGTTTTCTAGCAGTAAGCATGATAGATACTTGCTTGTTAAGTCAATTACATCAAGAAAAAACTTTAATGTGAAGTGAGGGTGTACTATAAGTAAATTGCAAATAGTATCCATGTGACAGATTAACTAATTTGCCACTTCTTATTCCAGCAAGATTTGAAAAATTAGATAGCTAAAGTTGCTGTAAGGGACACAGTTTACTGTAGAGATGCCCCAAGAGAAAACTTTAAACTTCAGCTTTTCTTGTTGGGTTTTTGTCAAGTAGTCACCTGGGGTCTGTTTTAAAACCATATGTGATCATTCACACGAAAGCAATAATTGTATAGAAAAATTAGAAACAATTAAACACTCTGCTTCTTGGTAATATAATGCTATATGCTTCAAATCTGCAAATACTTACTGCAGAGTAACTGTGATATTCACCTAAAATCTATTCTATATATATAAAAGCCTAAGTGACTGCTCGAATGGTCAACCAGTAGCTATGATGTGCACTGACCACCAGGGTGCAGACACTCAGTGCAGGAGCTACCCCCTAGTAGTCAGTGCTCTTCCACAGTAGGAGCGCTGCTCAGTTGACCAATGGATGCCAGATGCTGGGCTCATGACTGGTGAGCACAGCTGCAGTGGCACCAGCCTCTCTCTCAGATACTCCCACTGTGCACCCCTCCCCAATCCAGACCCAGACTGGGATCAGGACTGGCATTGAGACTAACTGGGTGTGAGCCCATGGCTGCTTCTCAGTCATGGGCATGCTGGTATTGCCCTAGGACGGGCACACAAGACCACAGCAGAGCTGCAGCGAGCCTACTGAGTGGTGGCACATGGCAGGTGGCAGGTGCAGCTTGGGCTCCTCCCTGGCTGCCCGCTGCTTTGTGCATTACTGCATCCCTTGGGAGATGTAGGACTGCTGGTTAAGGCTGATCCCTGCAGGCCAGGCCAAGGGACCCCACCAGTGCACAAATCTGTGCACTGGGCCTCTAGTATGAGTATAATAGAAAAATCCATGGAAGAAATGACAGCATTCTCAGTTGAACTGAAATTTAATGAGGGTAGTGGAGAGATGTAATTGTGTGTTCTACCTGACTGAACTTTTAATTTAGCTGAAATCTTTAGCATTTGTTTTCAAGTTATTGATACTTTGTAAAATAAGTTACAGTTTTTACTTGATGTTAAAAAAAAAAAAAAAGAATTGAACCAAAGTTGGAAAAATAAAAACTTTACTACATGGTTCATACTTTTATATTTACATTGTCAGGAAGTTTGAAGATGAGAAATTTAATTTATTTAGGTTAGTTATTGTTGATTTAATAGTATCTAAAGATAAACACTCTCATGATTTATTATTTGATTGTGGGTCCTCTTGACTAATATACTCTTATGCAGTATTTAGATGCAATGGTTTTCTCAGATGTGTTTTTAACCTTTGACATTTATTTTTGAAAAATATGTGTTTTGTTTTTTTTAAACATATTTTATTGATTTTTTACAGAGAGGAAGAGAGAGGGATAGAAAGTTAGAAACATCAATGAGAGAGAAACATCTATCAGCTGCCTTCTGTACCCCTCCCACTGAGAATGTGCCCGCAACTAAGGTACATGCCCTTGACCGGAATTGAACCTGGGACCTTTCCGTCTGCAGGCTGATGCTCTATCCACTGAGCCAAACCAGTTAGGGATGCTTTGGCTGTTTTTTATTGATTTCAGAGACAAGAAGGGAGAGGGAGAGAGAGATAGAACATCATTGATGAGAGAGAATCTTTGATTGGCTGCCTCCTGCAAGCCCCCTACCCGGGATCGAGCCACAACCTCGGCATGTGCCCTGACTAGTAGATTTCTAAGTAGAATCTTTTTCACCACTGAACTTTCCATAAAATTATTCTACAACAGTGCAAAGCATTAATGATAAAAACTGAACACATTTCTGGAGGAATGGGTCTTTCTGTAATGGGAAAATGCTTTGACAGTTCTAGTTTTTAAGTTAAAAACAGTTTTGCAGACATCTTTTCCCTCTTGTTTCTTGTGTTTCTTTTAGGCCCCTCTTGCACAGTCCTAACTTTAGTGTTGAGGGTAAGAACCTGACCTAGCACCAGTCAGATGTAGGTTCAGGTCCTGACTCTGTCCCCTACTAGTCAGGAGACTTTGATCAGAGTCTAGCTAAATGTACCTGGATAATACAAGGATGACGACTATAGCTCCTGCATTGCATATTGGTTGTGGGGATTATAAGAGCCAATATTTGTAAAACACCACAATGCTTGGTACACATATAGGGTGTTCCCTCCAAAATCTATATACACTTTGAATAATTACAAATTCCAATGAGCTAAATCTGAAAAGGGAGAAGCATTAGAATTCATAATTATTCAAAGTGTATATATATTTTAGGGGACACCCAATAGATACTAGTAATTCCTTCTGTGATCAAGAGAAAGACTCCTGCTAACTCAGCTTCATCGACTTTGATCTGTATTCCAGTAAGAATCAATTCCACATCTCATAGTTTACAATGTAGACAGAGAACAATATATCCTCCACACTTTTTTTTATTTGCCTCCTCAGTATCAGATTCTTTATCTAAGTGCCATTTTTTTCTTGCCCAATTCATAATGATAATATTAGGTAACTCAAATGATGGTAATGATATCAACATCTCAATTTTGACCATTTATTATGTGCTAGGAACTTAACCTGCATGATATTATTTAATTCTCAAAGAATCTTGATAAAAGTATTAATATACTTATTTTATAAATGAATCTTATATTTAGAGGAGTAAATAAGCAATCACTTTATACTCTTTATGAGTAGTTACCAGTATCAAGTACTGCAAAGCAATAAAGCTTGGCAATAGGATTGGAATTCACATTTTCTTAAGACTTTCTAAATCCATTTCTAAGTAACAGTAATCATCAATTAACTTTACTCAGTGCTTTTGGCACACTTTGTTTTTTAAACTTCCCATGGTTTATCTCTTAACTAGGGGCCCGGTGCACAAAAATTTGTGCACTGGGGGTGGAGGGAGTCCCTCAGCCCGGCCTGTGCCCTCTCACAGTCTGGGACCCCTCAGTGGATATCCTATGATGGCCCCAGTCTGCCAGGTGCCTTCTGTGTGTGTGTGTGTGTGTGTGTGTGGCCACTGGGGACCTGCCCCCAGCCGCATCAGAGGCTAGGAGCAGTTCTCCTGTGTGTGTCTACCTGCTGGGGACCTGCCCCCAGGCACACCATCAAGGCTTGGAGCAGGCACCCCCTCTATGTTGATCTCTCAGACTCTTGCCCTCCCCTGCATGTTGTTCTCTTTTTTGAGCTGTGCCCAGGGCTGGGTGCTGCCTGCCTCCCAAGCTTGCCTACTGCCCATCTTCCTCCAGCCACCAGAAAGCAGGGAAAACCTTGCCTTGTGGTCAGGCCAGCCTTTTCCTGCTCCCTGATCCCCAGAAGGGGTCTGGAGAGCCTCCAAGCAGGACCCCAGCCCCCAAGAGCTTGCTTTCCCACTCCCCAGTGGCCCCCAAAGAGCCTGGGGAGCCACCAAGCAGGCCACCGACTCTTCCCACTCACCGGTCCCCTGGTGTCTTCCTTTCCTACTTCCTGGTGCTGCCAAGGGGTCTGGGGAGCTGCCAAGCAGGCCCCTGGCCCCTGCAGCTTTGCTTTCCCACTCACTGGTGCCCCGCAAAGGGCCTGGGCAGCTGCCAAGCAGGCCGAGACTGCCCCGCTGCCTCTTTCCCACTCCCCAGCCCGCCACCTTGCTTTCCCACTTCCTAGTGCCCTGCAAGGGGCCTGGGAAGCCCACCAAGCAGGCTGCCGACCCCCTGCCGCCTCTTTCTCACTCACAGGTCCTGGGTCCTGCGCTGTCCCACCCTGCAGCCGCTCTGTGCACTCGGGAGGTCCCTCAGCCCCGCCTGTGCCCTCTCACAGTCTGGGACCCCTCGGGGGATGCCCACCTGCTGGCGTGCCTGACCAGCCTGGGTGAGGGGCTTTAAGGCTGCCCACAGCTCCCATTGCCCAACGTCCCAGCAAGGCCGGCTGGACGCAGGTTCTGGAGTTTATCTCCTATAATTGATGCTGTTCCTTTAAGGTGAGGCCTTTTACTAAGGAAGCCTCCTCTGCCTCACCTCTCAGCTTCTATAATGAAACAATTGTTACACTTAATTGTTGCAAATATGTGTTTTGCTTCAGGCCAAAGGCTAAGGAGCCAGCGAGCAGGTAGTTTCGCTTTCGCTCCTGCTGCAACGGAAGCTGCCTAAACGTTTACTCAGGTCCGTGAGTGGCGGCCGCCATGTTGGCTGGGCTAATTTGCATACAGCCGCTCTGATTGGTTGTGGGCGTCCTGGAGAAATGGTTAATTTTACTATTCCGCTTTTATTAGTTTAGATGTTTATGCCAACCCCATGAAGTGGGTATTACTATTATTTCCATTTTACATAGGAAGAAACTAAGGGTAAATACCTTACCAAAGTTTATGAAGCTGGTGTACAGGAGAGCCAGCATACCGGTTGTGGGAATTGGTTGTGGTGTATGGACTTGCCCCCTAATCCCTAATGCCGCCCCGTCGCCCAGCTGCTGGTATGTGTGATAATATGGATATATGTAATGGAGTACATATGGGTGTTATATCTTTTTAGCATCAAGCAACAGTTAAACAATTGAAAGCAACGCTTTTTTTTTTCTGTTCCTTTCCTTTCTGTACTTTTGTAATTACTGTCTTCTATGATGAGAGTAATTCCAAAATTTTCTTTGCAAACCACACCTCCTTCATCTTTCTCTGCACAATTTGAATCTTGACTCCAGATAGTCTTTCTGGACAGACCAGAAAAAGAATGGTATGACCTGTGAGTCTTGTTAACAGTTCCCTTTCCCCAAATTCATGAACTTAAGTCTGCCTGTTTGTCTTTCTGGCCTTGTTTTTTTTTTTTTAAGAGAGTAGATCTTTTTTAAAAAAAACATATTTTATTGAGTTTTTTACAGAAAGGAAGGGACGGGGATAGAGAGTTAGAAACATCAATCAGCTGCCCCCTGCACACCTCCCACTGGGGATGTGCCCACAACCAAATGTACGTGCCCTTGACCGGAATCAAACCTGGGACCTTTCAGTCTGCAGGCCGATGCTCTATCCACTGAGCCAAACCGGCCAGGGCTTTCTGGCCTATTTCCTGTCCAATGTCAGGTACTATGGTTGCTCTTGGCCTATATTACATGTTTTATAAATCCTGAGCTCAACAAGGGGTAGGAAACAGGTGACCTCTTGGTGTGTTCTTGAAACATGTTGAATCCAGCAGGAGCTCAGTAAATAGTTTTTGATGATGATATAATCCTAAAATAAGCATAAATAGAAATGGAAACTGTCTTTATGATGTAAGCCTGTGTGGCCCATTTGCATATTATCCGTATACAAATCTGCACACAAAGTGTTAATTTTGAGATTTATTCTTACTCTGGAGGCATAGTAGAAATGATTAGGTTGAGAATCCCAACCCTGATAATTAGCTTAGAGATTCTGAATCAGGATGTGTGCTGGAAAAAAAAAAAAGTGATTTTTTGGAGCATTTGGCCCTAAGGGTTTGGATCACCAGCTGTCTGAGATTTTAGACCTGCTAACATCTGGTTCAGCCAGTGGGTACCAGGAAATGTAACGGGCAGGAGGGAGTTCTTCTCCTAACTTTGTCTTGACCTCTGGAGAGTAGGACAAGGCCCTGAATTTATTTTGGCAACAGTTGGAAAAATATAGAATTATTTATATTATATAACATTTGCAAAGAGCTTTGCAATAATTTTTCTAAGTTCTTGCTCTCAGCTCTCTTTGAAGTAAATTTGTATGTTATTCCCATTTTACAGAGCTTAGTAAGATGCAAAAAAGATGTAATTTCCTTGCTTTGGTATCTAAATTAGTTAACAGCAGGCCAGAACAAATACTCGTATACTTTCAAGGGCCATTCTGTTTTTTTATTTGCTTTTTTTTTTTTTTTCTATTTCCATGTTATCTTATTTCAAAGGAAATAAAACCAAGAGGCAAGGAGAATGGAAAACAAAAAATACTGGAGTGACCAAGGAGGAAAGGTTAAAAAAAGGGAAGGATTATTTATATACTTTTCATCTTTTGAATCTCAAATGTATGTTGATTCTGTAGTGGTTTAAAATGTATTCATATTCTAGGAGCTGTCCAAAGATAACATTGCTTTATTCTACAACTTGTATAACCTTGCTTACTGGTATCTCCCCAACTGACCCCAACTGCTGTGTGGTGGAGGGGACGGGAAAAAGCCCTAACTTATAACTTTAAATTTGTAGGTTTTCCAGTTTAACTGATCTTTTGATTAGTCCACAGACCTTGTCTCTTTTCCCAAGGTAGTATTTGGGTTCAGGAGAAATATTGACAATCTCAGCCCTGGGGTGCGAGAGGGGACCCTTGATCTTGTGTTGGTCTTGGCTGCAGGGTATCTGTGTTGCCCCTGGATGAGTATTGGCTGGTCTCTGCTGAGGTGTGATTGGTAGTGAACTGGATGTCCTGGTTTCCTGCTGCTGTAGTTCAAAACTGCTGTACCTCCTGGTGTGTGTGTGTGTGTGTGTGTGTGTGTGTGTGTGTGTGTGTGTGTGTGTGTTTTCATGGCCTGGTTTTCTCACTCCTGAGTGGCCCTCACCCCTTTCTTCTGGATCCTTTCTCAGTATCTACTGATTCTGGAGAATGTGTAGGCTGGGGCTAGCTATCTGCCTTTTCCATGCCAACAGCTTGTTCAACAGACTCTCAGCTACTTTCTGCTTCCATCTCAGGAAACAAGGGCACTTCCAAGTCCCTTCTAGACTACACAGGAAAGGTCTTTCTCTGCCCATTGCCATTGTTTTGCTTTGCTAATTCCTAAGTTGACGTTGGTGGTGGAATTGCTGCAAAACTACTTCTTCATAGATTCCCTAAGGAGAACTTATAACAAAGTGGTTTTGCTTTTAGCATTTCCCTCCAAAATCTAACTTTCCCCCTTCTGTGCTTGTACCTAGAGTGCTGAAGTCAAGGTGTAAGAGTCTTATCCTGTGTTTTTTTTATTTTATTTACTTCTTTTCTTCACACAATTTAACACCCTACTCTCAAGTGTACTTGTTATTTATGTTGTATTTAATAAGATAAGTATTTTGTTGAGGAATCCACATATTGTTGGAAACAGTTATTATAGGTATGTCCATAGGAAGAGCAACAGTCTTGTAGTTGGACCCATGGGTTTTGATCTTGATTCTATAACTTTAACAATTTTAATTAATTAGACATAATTATATTTTATCTATCTCTAAAACAGAATAATAATTGTTCTTTATATGTTGTACAATTGCTGTGAAAATTGAAATACACCAATATACATATAAAAATGCTCTGGGAGGAAACAGTTCTGGTGGTGTAATGTGATTACTTACTAGCACTTGGGTAAGCTCAGGGAATAGAATTTGAGGGATTAACCTCAATGACAAGATTCTCTTTTCTCCTTAAAAATTCATTTTCTTTTCCTTATAAATTGGAATTTGTCCAAGATTGTATCTTCATGATTTCTTTATTTATTTACATTTATAATTAATTCTTATTAATAGGAAGATAGTAATTTTAAAAATTTAATATAAAATTTAAACCCATATATTTTCTGCTGAACATTAGAAGATATTGCAGTTCTAGAACACACAGTCTGATAATTGTAACACATTGTTAGTTTCATAAATGAGTTAATGGTTAATACACTATAAAAATTTGATGAGTTTTAATGTGTCTTATGATGGCATATACATATCCAAAAGTATATTTACTTATATTTAATAACACAATAACTATATATGTGTGTAATTAATATGTATTCATAAAATTCATGCATATGTGCACATATAAAATACAGCAAACCAACATACATATGTACATACAATTTAGAAAAGCTGGTACAATGAAAAAATTCAAGCTCATAAGTGTCTATTTTGCCTGCTTTCTTCAGTAAATGAAGTAGGTTTACTTTATATATCTTTGGTAAGACATTATATTTTCTGTCATCAAGGGGTCTTCCCCATACTTTTTCTCTAAATCAGTTCCAATTTGGAGGTTAGCCAAAATAAAGATTAGCCACAAAGAAATACTGTACTTAGCTGATTTCTATAATATTAGCTCTTAGAGACTCTTAATTCCCAAAGCAAAAGATTTTGCCTAATCTTTTACAGATAAAAATCAGTTTAGTTTGTGTAATAGAGAAGTAGAAATCAAAGACAAAGGTAGCTACAGCTAGATTGCTATGATGATCTATATGATATATTGCATAAACATTGTTTCTCTTTTTACTGTTAATGTCTGTTTCCACAAATACCTGAAGAGTATACATTGGTTAAAAGTAATGGCGTAGGGGAAATATTTTTTAAATATCTGTTATAAAACCTACAGAAAGCTTCTGGAGGACTTATTTTCAATGGATAAAAATAATATTAAAAATGAAATTGCTCTTAGATTATATTCATTGGTATGTCTTTGAAATTAAGCCTTTAATCTGTGCATTAATTTTAGAATTATATCTAGTGATATTGTTAGAAGAAAGATAAAAATAATAAACAATAACCAAGATGCACTTTGCAAATATTAAGCAAATTGTACTATATTCTGTTGTTAAAAAAAATGAAAGAAATCACAGTTGTGGACGTCAGACTTGGTATTTCAACATATAGCCATTTGAATTTCTAGCGAATTTTGTGTTATATTTAATGTAGGGGATTTGTGTCAAATGGCATGAAGGCCTCTTCCAAAGATGGGTATTTCTGAGTAGGAAAAGAGCTGCACTTAATTTTGGAAGCATCATGGAAGATGCAAAGACAACATAATGCCCAAAATTAATTACCAGGTTTCAAACTCAGAGTTTCTTTTTGAAATTGAATCCCAGAGGAAGGTATATATTGGCTGTATAATTTTTACCTGTAGGATGCCTTTAAAATTTGCTGTGTTCCTAAACAAGCAAAATGCCAAGGTCTAATAGCAAAAATAAATATTTACCGAGTGTCAGTAATAAGGGAGATGTTGAAACCTAGTATGTCTTAATATTTAGTTAAAGGAAATTCCTTTTCATCATGGTAAGTTAGACCTATTTCCTATTACTGAGTAAGAAATACAGCAGCCCCATGGGTTGAACTGGGAAAAATGCCAGTTATACACACATGTGCAACTAACCTTTGGGGCATCTTACACAGTTTTCAATCCTTTTTAGTTTCTTTTGGGCAGAAATATTTTATTTATTTGACACCAAAGGCAAGGGAAGTAAAGGCAAAAATAAATGAATGGGACTACACCACAGTTTCTTTCTGTGGTAACCCAGATTCTTTCTTGCTAATTTCTAGCCTGAAAGAAAAGCCAGTTATCCTCAAACATTGGCCTAATTTTAAAGCTATGTGAACTACTCCTTTGGCAAAGATTCCTTTTTTTATTTCTTCTCTCTTCCCCTCTCTCCCTTCATCCTTTTTCTTTCCTCATTTATTGCTCTATTTTTCCCATTTGGAATCTTCCCCTTTCTTCCCTCCCCCCTCAATATTAAAGGTAGTGAAACATGTATCATATTGTTTGAACATTCATGAGTTTCACAATTCAATATTTGTCAAAACATTTGAGACCTTTTTTTCTATTAATGAATGAAAAATGAAATATTAAAAGCATATTGTACACTTATAAAAAGTAAAATACATTATAAATAACTGCAACATTCTTTTGGATACTTTCTAGAGCACTGTCAAATCTTGGTCAAATATTGCTCTGCTCTGGGGCAGAGGTGGATAATGTTTCCATCGATGCCTGAGACTTGTCAGCTCAGAAAGCTGCTTGGTCAAGTTGACACACTGTGACTTCCTATACTTTATTCCCAGCAAAAATCTGAGTCTTTAACCTTGATGATTTTCAAAAGAGTTATTGAGAAAAAGTACATTGAGAATAAAAATTGAATTCAATGCATTTTAAAATATAATTTTATAGCTAGCACAGTTGTATAAATAGCTTCTACATTGTGAGGCCAGTCAACTCTCCCTTGTACTTCCGCACTCTCACCTGGCCCCTTCATCTTTAATTTAAATATACAGGTAATTACTTTGAAGAATTGTGGCCGAGGAAAATTGTGAAACCAGTAAAGATTCTCCTTTTGTCTACCTTTTATCAAACTTTTCCTCAGGAACTGTTCATTTCCAACGAAAATACAAATTTGATTTTGTTAAAATAGTAGTAAAGCTTTAAAATAGAAGTATGGCAGGACATGGGGCATTTTAAAACTACCTACTAATGGGTTTTAGTTGAAGTGTAGGGTTTGGATGAGGAAAAGGAAATTACAGAGTCTGCAAATATTATCATAAAATCCCATCTTGTGCCATGTGAAGGTATTCAGACTTCTGAAAGCAGTGGAAACCCATGGAGAATTTTAAGTAGGGTGGGGATGGGGATCATGACACAACTAGATTTGCATTTTAGGAAGGTCCTCTGGCTGCCAAACAACTCAAGAAATTAGATGAAGTCTGAAGAGTGTAAGATACTTTGATTGCCTTTTCCCAATTTAGTTTAATTTGCATAGAAATCTGTTTTGGGGGTGGAACTCTGTCTAACTCCAGAGAGTAGGTCAAAATTCTGTTTTGGGCAGTGAACATTGGTACTACTCAGCAGCCCCTGATATTTTTGGGAATAGTTTAGTTCATTTATTTCAGTAATGGTGGTAATTATTAGAACTAAATCTTAGTATATCTGTTGCCCACCTGGATCTATAGCACATAGGGTTTTAGTTTTTTGTGTGAGATGCCCTCTAAGAATTAGAAACCTAGTCTGTGGCCACAAACTATTCAGGTCTGAGGAAAGCAGTGATAGTGTAGGTAGGTGAGTTAGAGGCAGTGATGCCCTGATCCAAGTTGTGGCTGTGGGGCGGGAGAAGAGTGGAGCTACAATTAAAAGGTCAAGTCTCCAGGGCTGGAAGTGGGGTCCAATACTTGGAGACTGAGAGTCTCACTTTGCTGTTAGTTTAAGTGTAGTTGCATCTTTTCAGGTCATCTGCCCATTTCTTAGTTGGGTTGTTTGTTTGGTGTTGAGTTATAAGAATGAAAGTACACTACAGTTTTTACCCATGTACAAAAATTAATTCAAGTGGACCAAACACCTAAATATGAGATCTGAAACAATAACTCACATAGAAAAAAACATAGGTACTAAACTTACGGACATTGGTCTTAGAGAATATTTTATTTATTTGACACCAAAGGCAAAAATAAATGAATGGGACTATATCAAACTAAAACACTTCTGCATAGCAAAAGAAACCTACAACAAAACAAAAAGGCAGTCAATCAAATAGGAGAAGGTATTTTTAAACAACAGCTCTGACAAGGGTTAAATCCAAACACATGAAGAACTCATAAAATTATAAACAACTCATAGAACTATCTTCTGTAAGAAATCAGCACAGATCATTCATTGCTAGCACCAGAATGTAAAAAAAAAACCTGTGCATGATCTGAATTTTATTTGAAGTAATTTTTTTTTCACAGAAAGAAGAATACAGCTGTATTATGTGCTTTGTGGCTCACATAAAAATGTCAATTTCAATCAAGAAGAGAAGTATTCAAGTAAGCATAATAGCTAACTTCTGTTTTCCAATATTATTTGGCAAAAAAGGAAACTAAACATGAAATACAGTAACTAATCTCTGATCCCTCCTGACAACTCAAATCACTTAACATGTAATATTTTCTGAATTTTCCAGTCATTTGCTTAAAACCTGCATCTACCTAATACTCTGTACATAAAGTAAAGTAAAGCCAACTTTCAGGACTTTGTGGACATTTCATAAATATAACAAAACCATAACAATGACCACTGCCCCAAGGCTTACATGTAGATTTAAAGTACAGCACAAATTATGGAATTAAACAAAAATCCTGGAGCAACTAGAGTTAGCAGTGTGACTTGAGTAAGCGGAAAAATGAAACCCACCTCTGGGCCTCAATTGCATACGTATATTTGCTAGATTACTTTTTTCTCCGAGATACAGTAATAGATTGAATAGATATGCTAAAGTCATAACTCTCAGTACCTCACCATGTGATCTTGTTTGGAAATAAGGTCATTGTAGATTTAATTAATTAGGTCATATTAGAGTAGAGTGGGCCCTTAATCCAATATTATCAATGTCCTTAGATGGCATAGAGAGGGAAGACAGCCATTTAAAGAAAGAGACAGCGATTGGAATGGTGGAGCTACAGGCCTAGGCATGCCAAGGCTTGCCATTTTAACTAATTACATCTGCAAACACACTGTTTCTAAATAAGGTCATATGCACAGGTACCAGCTACTGGGACTTGAACATAACTTTTTAGGGGGGAAAAATTCTACCCACTATAATATCTACTGTTCCTATTCTCTAAAGAATGATCAATATTCATGGTTTTGGATTTCTTTTTTTTTTTTTTAATATATTTTATTGATTTTTTATAGAGAAGAAGGGAGAGAGACAGAGGGTTAGAAACAATGATCAGCTGCTGCCTGTACCAAGGTACCGTACATGCCCTTGACCCGAATCGAACCTGGGACCCTTCAGTCCGCAGGCCAATGCTCTATCCATTGAGCCAAATTGGTTAGGGTGGTTTTGGATTTCTTTACCATCCTATGTAATCCTGAATAATTTGGTTTCTATTTCCACCACTATAAACTAGCTGCCATGACAAAAGTCACCAATGATGCTCTAATTGACAAATTCTTTAAAAAAATTTTTTATCCTCATCTGAAATATTTTTTTAACTGAGTTTTGGAGAGAATGGAAGTAGGGTGGGGGCGGGGGCAGAGAGACAGACATCAGCATTGACTGGTTGCCTCCTGCACATGTCCTGACCGGGGCCAGGGATCAAACCTGTAACCCTGGTAGGTGTCCTTGACTATAATTGAACCTGCAGTACTTGAGTGTTCAGGCCGACATTCTAATTACTAAGACACAGAGTAATTGACAAATTCTTTGCATACTTTTAAATATTTTTAAAATTAAATTTATTGGGGTGACATTGGTTAATAAGATTATATGGGTTTCAAGTATAGATGTCTATGATACATGATCTGTATATTGCATTATGTGCCCATAACTTTTAATTCTCATCATATTTGACCTCTAAAATCAAGTATATGTTGACCTTTGAATGTGTTGTGCACTTCTATGTATTTTTTAAACTTCATTTTAGAGAGAGAGGAAAGGAAAGAATGAGACAGAGAAACACTGATATGAGAAATGTTGTTTGGTTGCCTCTCCTACAACATTGATTGGTTGCCTTCCCTACATACCTGGACCAGGGATTAAACCCAAAACCCAGCCCTGACTGGGAATCGAACCTACAACTTTTATCTTCTTCAACATAATTCAACCCTTAGGTTTAAACCCACATTTACAATTTTCTTGTACTTTTCTAAATTTTTCATTTTCTTTGTGTTATTCTTTTCCTCTGCCTACCTTTTTAAGCACTGGTTTCCTGAGAGTCCTCTGTACTTTTTCTGTTTCATTTATTCATCCCTATGTCTACTCACTCGGTGCAAGTTGATGACTCCCAAGTTTTCATCTTTAACCAAGTCCGGCTTGAGCTCCAGATTATAATATTGAAATGAGTATTGGAATCTCTGCTTAAAATATCCCAAACTGAACTCACTATCTTATCTCTTACACTTACCCTATTCTTTATCTAATGAATAGCATTACCTTCTACCCATTAATCTAATCAGAGACCTGGAAGTTTAATTAGATCCCTCTGCCACTCTCATTTCTCACAGTCATTTAGTCAGCAATCTCTTTTATTTCTTTCATCTCCACTGCAATGGCATTGGTTCCTGGGATATAAAGCTCGCCACCCCCTTCCCAGTTTTGAACCTTTTCAGTCTACTCTCTTCTTCACTTTCGGAGGGAACTTCCCTAACAAGAACTTTTGGATGTAAGTCTGCATGACCCCTTGAGTTATATTTTACTGCCTAGAGAATAAAGTTCCAACTCTTTAACATGGTATTCTCAATCATCCTTTTGCCTATAGCCTGTTTTTCTAGTCTAGAATAGATGATGCTTTACCCACCCTCAGTGGCTGCATTTCTCCTGATATGCCAGGTGGTTTTCATAGCACCCTGTTTTCCTCATCCTCATGCCACTAATAAAGCCGCCTCCTTCAATCTACCTTCATGAACATCCTTTATATTTTCTCAAATCTAACCTCTAGCATTATATTTTCTATGAATTTTCTCTGATTTCCCCCATCCCCCACACAAATTGCCTTTTCCTTTGAGATACGCTATCGTATCATCTATGACACTTATGGATTTAATGTGTATGCATCTTTTCCCCCTTTGACTGTGCAAATACCTTGAGGGCAAGGACTATCTTTACTCATGTTTTATTCCCAGGACCTAGAAGAGCGCCTACAACAACTAGTGCTTAATGCATGCTTTTACAAGGCATAGCATATACAATTTCCATGTATGTCATTTTTCAAAAAATATATTTTATTGTTTTTTTTACAGAGAGGAAGGGAGAAGGATAAAGTTTAGAAACGTCGATGAGGAAAACATCGATCAGCTTCCTCTTGCACACTCCCTACTGGGGATGAGCCCACAACCAAGGTACATGCCCTTGACCGGAATCGAACCTGGGACCCTTCAGTCCACAGGCTGATGCTCTATCCACTGAGCCAAACCAGCTAGGGCATGCATATCATTTTTTAAAAGGAGCACAGTGATTTTAGGATTTTGATTTCTCTATGTACCAAATTACTTCTCCAAGTTATCCCTAAAAAGGCAAATCTTAAAGAACATCCAGGAAAGAAAAAAATCTAGCTGAATATAAAATGACTTCATAAAATAATAGATAATTAAATACTGTACATAAAAATTTTGCCATGTTCTACCTTCCAATATACTCTGTGTTCATTCACTTTTGATCTAAAAATTCTAAAAAGATCACCACTCAACTCTCAGTAGACACATTAGGAGGAAAAGTATTTCTTTAAGTCAGCAATGGCTAGTGAATTAGTATTTATTATCTTAAGGTGAAAGGAGTTAGAGCCAACTTTTCCATTTTAGAATCCTGGAGGACAGAAGGAGGTAGCGACTGTAAACGGTAAGAGGTAAGTCTTGCTTGAAGAGTGCATGTCTGTCTGTAAAGGTGTCCTTATATTGAGGAAGCTGCTCCCAGCTCATTTTGAATGCTTTATTTAAAAATTGCTTGATGCTGATGTTTTGAATGGTTTTCCTCTTTTCTTTTCTCCCCACTCGGACCCCTCCCCCAAGGCTCAGTAACATGGTAGGGATGCTTTTTGACAGACAAGAGATAATCTTACACTTGACTTCCAATATCAAGGCATTTTAACCGGCACACTTTATATTGAATAATTCATGGGTATTCAAGCTTTACTTTACAAAGAAAGTGCTTTCTCTTTGCAGCCACAGTAGATATGAGCAGCTAATTCATTATTTAAAGAGATTAAGTATTAGCAACTGGTACTGGCTCTTCAGAGCTCTTTATTCCCTTTGCTCGTGTTATCCCCAGCCTCTCAGCTGCCTTGAACAGTTTTTAGATTGATTTTACCATATTTAAGTCTTTTAAAAAAATAGATCTACCTCCAAACCTCACTATTTTCAGACTGCTTCTTCCTATTTTAAAAATGTAAAGCAATGTCTGTTAGAACTCTGAATCTCTGCAGGCTCATGGGAATACATGCAATTCCAACACTTTTGATTTCAGTTAAGAAAATGTGGCAGGTGGGAGGAATGTAAGAAATCCGAATTTGCTCAAATTTACAGACCACTTGCTGCAATAGGCCCAGGAAGGCTTGGGCGTTTTAAACAGGTGGTGAAAGGGGCTGAACCCTCAACATTCAAGTATTGTTACTATGAAAGGAGAAGTCCCTGTGGAGAACTGTCCTCTTTACATTTTTTGAGGAAAAGAGGAGGAAGGTTTTGAAATATCTATTGCTTTTTTGCAGACAGATCCTCAGGTTGGATCTCATTCAGCACAAATTTTCATTCTTTCATTTCTAGTTAAGAGAGGAAAATTTGTCAAGAGGTTATGAGGTTTCACTCTCTGTAGACCCTGACAGAAGGTAAGATAACGTAAGCTCTGGAATGGTGAAATCATTAGAAAAAAGGAAAAAAAAATATATATGAAATTTCTTTTAAAAAGTGACTGATTTTAAGAAAATATATTTCTATGATATGAAATAAAACATTGGACATGATGTTGCTTAAAGCAGTAGTAAATGCTTTTCTTAATTTTACATTTAAATTAGGATTACACTATTCTAGGATTATTGCAAAGCAAATATTCGACTATAGTCATAAGTTGATATTTTTATTTTTACTCTATATGGCCTGAAAAACTGGATGTCTCTAAAACTAAGGAACTATTAACTTGTATAGCTTTCTTTTACTATTTAAATTATTAAAGGGTATGGGTTATAATTGAACTCACTACACTTCTAGTATGCTGTTGAATTTTGGGTATCTTTTACTTGCTACATAGGGAACATATTATGTGCATACTTTATTTATTCAAAACATTTTTGAATGAGAAAAATAAAAAACGTATAGTAGATGATCAATAAAAATGTAGTCCTTGAATGACTAAACCTTAAATAAGCCCAGATCTGGACCATATTGTGAGAAATTTCGCTTTGAAAGGTAGAAAAATGAGTCTGCATCAAGGATTAATTGACCTTATATTCTTTTAAAGGCAAAGTCCTGTGTACTGACAAATTACAGACAGAAGTAAGACTCTACCTTCAACTCAATACACTAGCCGTAGAATCATGAGAGAATACAGAGGAAACTCATAGGAGACTAGAAGACCACCAAAGTTTTTTTTAAAGATGATATTCTACAAGCTCTATAAATTCTTTCTTGTTTAATATATGACAAGGAACTCAAATGGAAGATTTTTCATGCAGAAGATTGCACAATGGTACTTAGCTTGGCTTTTGAAGTTAAAATGACCCATACCTAAATCATACTTCTACTATGTAATAATTGTTGCAGCCTTATGCAAATGGTGTAATCTCTCCAAGCCTCCTTTTCCCACCTGTGAAATGAGGATTTTAATGCTATCTACCTCATAGGTATGAGAATGAATGAGATAATGCCTCAAAATTGCTTACCATAGTGCCGAGCACATAAGAAACATTAAATAAACCTATTTTCAAAATGTGTTTTGGAAGATTAACATGACATTGACATACAAATTTAATTTGCTAAGGACATTGTAGAACTGTGGGAAATTGCTGCATTGTACAAAATTGAGGGTTTTATGAAATACTCCTGGCATTTTAACCTAATTTAACTAAGCATTCCAGATTAGTTGTATCAAAATGGAGGGAAAACATTCTTATGTTATTCTCAGACATAATTATCTATATGCTAGAGGCCTGGTGCCCAGAAATTTGTGCACTCAGGGCGGGGACAGGGGGGGTGTCCCTTATCCTGGCCTGTGCTCTCTCACAGACTGGGAACCCTTCCGGGGATGTTCACCTGCTGGCTTAGGCCTGCTCACCAGGTGATCAGGCCTAAGCTGACAGTCAGACATCCCTCTGGCAGCCCGGGAGTCCTCGGGGGATGTCCATTTGCCAGTGGGGAACAGGCCTAAGCTGCAGTTGGATATTCTTAGTGCTGCTGAGTATGCAGGAGAGGCTCCCACCCCCACTGCTGTACTGAGCGTCTGCTCCCTAGTGGTCAGTGTGTGTCATAGTGACCAGTCATTCCCAGTTGTTCTGCTGTTAGGGTCAATTTGCATATTGCCCTTTTATTATATAGGATTATTATATAAGATATAAAAAAGACCTGCTCAATCTGATTAATAGCTATTACTTCTATTGGGGTACTTTTACATAATTTCATTGAGGTAAAAGATTTTTAAAAGAAAGAAAAATGCAGTTTTATTAATTATACAAAGTTCTATAAACTTTTTTGAGCTTTTGGAAAACTGATATTATGTATCAAATTATGTATTGATTATTTTAAGCATTACACTAAGATACAGATGAGAATTAAAAGTTTTGATTCTTGAATGGTAAAAAGGATTAGAGAATGAGGACCTATCTATAATCATTCCCTTGTCTTAGAAACTTATTTAGGAATCTGAATTGTGAGAAGTCCAGATAGCCTCATTGGAAACAAATCTCTAAGTCTCAGAATTTAAATTGTGAATCTCAAGATTTGAGATTACTAATTACATCATCCACCATATAGAATCAACATGTTTCTTGTACTGGGCTTCTTCCAGAGATCTTTTTAGATAATATTACCTTAGTCTAATACACACACACATATACATACACACACATTAATAAACATAAAACTTTTAAATGTAGACAACCATCCCACTTCCTCTGCATTGATGCGATCTCAATAAAGAGGAGACAAAATGAGGAAGGCTAAAATATGTATTTATCAAAAATTTATAAATCATTTAAACTTTACAAAAGTAAGCTATTTTTTTCTTTGTAAGCATGTTTACCTTAATATGGATTAAAAATGCTGACAGCTAGTCTGTAGGAACAAATTGTGTTTGGCAGTTCCCATTTGCAGTTGGCAAGGGGAGACCATTCCTCAATGGTAGGGTCACCTAATGGATGTGGAATTGAATTCTACCCACAATTATTGAATGTTGACAATGTAGCCTCTTGTGCCATATGCTGGGGACTTAAATAGGAACTAATGTTGAAAACTCAGGAGCTAACAAGTCCCATGAGTGTGCTTTCAATTGAAGGTAGATAATAGAAAGTTTATTTTATTTTGAGGTGTATTGTAAGTATTCTATTGCTAACAATAGTCAAAGATTTAAAGTTTGGGGAAAACATCTGTCCAAAAGGATTTAAGGCTTCAGCTATAATGATATCACTTGCATTCAAATGCATTCTGATATGATTTTGAGAAGGCTGAGAGAAATCACAGATTCAGTAACCTCTAGTGACCAGTCATTACTGTTTACAACTGTTTACAACAGTTGTTTGTAGGAACATTTTGTAGATTTTGTGGATTGTGATATTATAGTCACTTCCAATGTCTTTTTAATTTTACCCATGAATACTCTTAATTAAAAGAAGGTAAGACTGGACAAAACAAGGATGCTTAGAGTTTTATATTATGTCTTAATGAGAATGATGCTCTTTATATAAAAACATGTTATAGCTTGTGCATCTATATGTTGTAATAAATGAGTTGTATTTATTTATGAATATCCCTTAGTATTACATAATTGCTCAAACTATTAATATTATTTGTTGAGTAGAATCCTAGAAAGTTCATATTCATATTTAAGAAATGCAATTTAATATCAAAGAAGCTATTACCATATTTGCTTTTTTGTAAAAAAAGTGTTTTAGATATTTAAAAGTATGATTTAATTCTCATGCTTTAAAAATACTTTTTTGAATGTTATTCCAGTGAAAATAAGATATTAATACTATTGGTTTATTTTTTCTTATTTTCTTTCTTCTTTTACCTTTTTAAAAATATATGGTTTTGAGGGAGAGATCAACTAAAGGACATATATGCTAGCATATAGGCCTAACCAATGGACACAGACAATAGGGGGGTGAGGGCATGAGTGGGGGAGGATAGGGAGTAATGTGGGGATAAGGACACATATGTAATAACTTAATCAATAAAAAAATAAAAATATATATAGTTTTTCTACTGAATTGTATGCTTCTTGTAAGTATCATCAGACATGTGGAATAGAATGGGAAGAGGACAAGTTGTGACACAATGGCCTAGTGGATTTCAATTGCAACTTTTCTCTGTATTGTATGATTGTACTCTAGCCCTATTATAACAATGCCTGCCTGAGATTCATTTAACTTTCAATACTTTGTAAGTTACAAATTTTGCCTCTAATGCTGTCACTGTGTCTATTTTTCAAACCTCGAATTTCCTGATTTGGTCCTGTTTTTGGTAGGGTTAAAAGTGTCCACTGCTCTGAGATGCTAATATTAGGGTTGAGAAACCCTTTCCAATTATTGACCAGTTCTGTCCAGACAGCGCAAATGGGGATCATTATCAAGTGCTCCATGGAGAGAATGCTCAAGATTTGAATTATCAATCTTGTTTCAGTTAACTTTACTGTTTAAATTCTGTATTTACATGAAATTAAATTAGCATATATGGGGTGATTCAAGAGTACTAAGATATTCCAAATTTTTTTACAACAAACAGGTATGTTTTAAAATAATTTGAGCCTAACAAGGCTGAAAAAGCTGAATGTATCTAGTACTGAATAGACCCATCTATACTAATAATAGAGGAACATGCAAATTGTCTGGGACACCGTCACCAGTCAGGATGAGGGCAGGGCCACAGCATAGAGGACTCAGCACACCTGTGCTGGGGGTCCAAAGGGCTCAGAGAGGAAGGGAGAGCAAATAGGCAGTTAGGGTGATCAGGCCAGTAGGGAAGAGCAGTCAGGCAGGAGGGGAGAGCAGTTAAGGCCATCAGACTGGCTGGGGAGAGCAGTTAGGCAGTTAAGGGATCAGGCCAGGTGCGGAGAACAATTAGGTAGTTAGGGGAATAGGCCTGGAGGGGAGAGCAATTAGGGCCATCAGACCAGCAGAGCAGCAGTTAAGGGCATCAGGCATGCAGGCAGGTGAGTGGTTAGGAGCCAGGGTTCCAGATTCCAAGAGGGATCCTGGATTGGAGAGGGTATAGGCTGGGCTGAGAGACCCCCACTCCCATGCATAAATTTTGTGCACCAGGCCTCTATTAAGAAAATAAAGGTATGTTGGTGGCCAACTTTCATGCCAAGATTGTGAGTTTTAAAAGTTAAGTAATTAAGATAGATTGATAAAACCTTAAATATTATGTTATCAACAGAGGAAAAGTTAGAGAAATAAACAAATCACTTAATTTTTTGGGTAATCTTTATTTTATTTCACTAATTCCTTCTCTAAAGATAAAAATAATGAATTAACTCAACAAATTACAATTGAACATAAAATTTTGTCTTTAGGATGAGTCATCTTTTTGATTGTTGATATTCTAGCTTTGGCCCATTAATATTTAGATTTGGGTTTGAAAAGTACCTCTTTCCTTTTAACAATTTGTAAATTTTTGCTACCTCAACTGTAGACAGTTTTCAAGAAATGGAAACCATTTTTTTTTTTACCTTCCCCTGGGTATCATCTTTTAAATAGAAGTTCAAATTATGGATCCTAGAACACTTGAATCAAAAGAGAGCACAGTTGGTATACGCAATTTTTGTTTCTGAAGGCTATGTTATTACCCATTAATTCAAGTTAATGTAGTCAAATTTTAGATATTTTTATCACTGATAAGCATTATTTAACATAGTCACTAGTAAATAATGTCTAAGAAAACTAGATTAGAAATACTTTAGAGTTTCATAATTTTGATGGTTGTTTTTGTGTTAGTCAACTGTATTTTTTTAAAGTTAAATTGACTCTCAATTATCCATATTCTTATTAGTGAAGATAATGTAGAATAAGATAATATGGAATATAAGTTTGCAAAATATAGTTTCAGTATGATTTGGGAACCCCATTTGGATTTCTGCTATCTATCTATCTATCTATCTATCTATCTATCTATCTATCTATCTATCATCATCCCCCAAAATATATGCACACACCTTAAATAATCATAAAGGCAGTATTTATTCAAATACATATCATTTTCAAAATTGAGCTCTTACAGTGTATATATAATTTTGATGGATACCTGTATTTATCTTTGTAGATATCTTTATAAATATCATCTATTTATAAAATTTATTTAATATATGAATGCCAGGTAAAAAGCAATAACTTGCCAAGATAAAAATTTGGCCATGTAGAAGCCACAAGATAAACTGGTCTGTACATGGGAAATCCATGGGAAAGTGATTTCTTGTGTGAATTTGACATGCAACATATAGGGAGAATTTTGTCAGACCTTTGGCTGACATTTTATTAGAGTCCATGGACTCAGATTATCTATCTACTAGGGGCCCGGTGTACAAAAATTTGTGCACTCGGGTGGGGGGGGTCCTCAGCCTGGCCTGTGCCTTCTCACAGTCTGGGACCCCTTGGGGGATGTCCACCTGCTGGTGTGCCTGGCCAGCCTGGGTGAGGGTCTGATGGCTGTTTGTAGGCTGGCCAAGTCCTCCCAGTGGGAACCCTCACCCCATAGGGGTATGGCCAGCCTGGGTGGTGGGTTGAGGGCCGTTTTCAGGCTGCCCACAGCTCCCATTGACCCAACATACCAGCAAGGCTGGCTGGAATCAGGTTTCTGGAGTTTATTTATCTTCTATAATTAAAACTTTGTTGCCTTGAGCAGAGGCCTAGTCAGTCAAGGAAGCCTTCTGTTTGCTTCAGCTCTGTGGCTTCTATAATTAGAACATTATTGCCTTGAGCAGAGGCCCGGCCAGCCTAGGCAGGCAGTTTCAACTCCATCGCTGGTGCAATGGAAGCCTCCTGTTTGCTCTAGCTCAGTGGCTGCCAGCCACCATCTTGGCTGAGTTAATTTGCATACAACTGCTCTGATTGGTGGATGGGCATGGTTTGGCTGGTGGGCATGGCTTAGGTGTCTCGGAGTGATGGTTAATTTGCATATTACTATTTTATTGGATTAGATACTAATAAAAGCCTAGGTGGTCCTTGCACCCTCACGTGGGATGTCATCACAAGATGACCACCAGGGGGCAGTGCTGAATGAAAGAAGACCCTGGCTGGTGGCTGGCAGCTGGCAGCTGGGGAAGGGAGGCCCTGCCGGCAGCCTCTAGGGACCTTACCAGTGCATAAATTTCATACAGAAACATTTATGTATAAGGAATATGGCAAATGAAGGCAGATGTAAGAAAATTAAGTTTTTAACACTTTATTTTTCTTCTTTATTTTCTTTTAGTTTCTGAGAATGTCTGAATAAGTCTTGAAATTGCCTTTTCACAAGAGTCTATCTGTATTGCCAATCATATATCTGCATATCAACCTCAGAAACTTTTATATAAATATAAATACAAATTAATTGACATTGTCAGGACATACTATATTTCACATAAATATATAGATGACTTTTGTACATAACTGAGGCATAATTTTATGAAAACTATACTTCAAATATCAGAAATTTGAAGAAATAACATTTTCAAACTGGCACATGCTTCTGGAGCTTCTTGAAAAGAACACATGAATCATAATTATTTCCTGCTAACTCAGGGTTGGAAAATATTTTGGCTCCTAAGACACCAAAGTTTGCAAGAGTCCCAGAAGTGTTTTGATTCCTCCCTGAAGAGTTCACAGGGATATTTTATCTTGTTTCAGTTGTACTCTATGTTCATTGCTGCCCATAAGCCTTCTTTTAAAAAAATTATCTTTATTGTTGGAAGTATTACATATGTCATACTTTCAAAATGCTTTTCCATTGATCTCCTAGCTTCTCTCTAACATAATTTGCATATTCTGTATTACCTTAAGCTGGGAGTCTTCACTTGATAGAATTTTCTCTAAATATTGGTTTAACTAGCATCCAAGAGAACTCCTCAGGAACTATTCTATAATTATTATGTAAGAAATTGTGTTGAGAGAATTGTTGAAGCAATGTCATTGTTTGCACTTTTATATCTAATGGGGATTTATAATATAATATATTAAAACACATGCCATTTATTGGGTTCACATTTACAAGTGAGTGTTACCATACCTCTTCTTTCACTACTCCAAACACCACCTACGTACAAAGCTTCTCTAATTAAGAGCAAAGTTTTGACATGAGGTCTAAACAAAGAATTGTGTTCTTCTTTTGCTATGACCCATCCATTTTCATATCCTATCTCTAGCACTTTTGACTTCCTTGTATTAAACTGATCAAATAGGGTTTACTTCCTAGAGACAGATCTAGCTCACTGATATGCATTTTCTCTCTCTGTTTTAGCCTTTCTGCCTCTAT
Source organism: Murina feae (assembly GCA_004026665.1). NCBI lineage: Eukaryota > Metazoa > Chordata > Mammalia > Chiroptera > Vespertilionidae > Murina > Murina feae. Next base: position 43,724 of record PVJC01004502.1, read on the forward strand.
GACTGGGTAGGTAGATCATGTTTGGTCTTTTTTTTAGGACTCCCACATTTTAGTTTTTTGGAAAGATGAGCACAAATCTTTGTTTAGACCTCATGTCAAAACTTTGCTCTTAATTAGAGAAGTTTTGTACGTAGGTGGTGTTTGGGGTAGTGAATGAAGAGAGAATAGGGAAACCTTTCCAAACTGGTAAAGTATTCATCTTTTACTTAGCTATTGTTCCTCTCATGCATAGTTTGTTGGCCAGAAAAACTAAAGGAAAAGAGTACAAACCCTTCCCTGACCCCTGATGTATTAAACATATGTGTGTTTTTTTGGTAAATTTCTAACATTTATCTTGTCTACGTGGAGATTTCTGGGGACTCTTGTTTTGTATCCTTGATACATGAGGTTTCTCTATAGTTGAGTTTTAGATATATGATGTGTTATTCTAATTATTTTAAGAGAATAAATGATAATTTAGAATTTAGAGACTTGAGCTTAATTTAAAAGTCTATAGAGGGAATCAGTGTTAAATAGAGTTAACTTTACCTACTCATGTAAAATTTGGAGTTAGAGAATGAGTTGCAGACTTTCTAAGAAAGCTTGAACCAAATAATTTACATTGAAATTTCAGGAAAATAACTATTAATTCTTAGATTTAGAAATAGGAAAAATACCTGAGGTCAAAGCTAAAACCTAATTCAGATCACTTGTATTAAGCTCCATTTAAGAGGTTTATGTTTTTTTATTAGAGAATAAAGCTGTATTTTTTTTCCATTTCATTTAACAGAATACTTTCCTTGTTATGGAGATTTTGGTTTTTGGTCTAATTTGTGTAGCTGGAGCCGAATTGAATCGCCATTTTTGAGCCAAATTTGTGATTAACTGAATCAGACCATTATTACTGGAAAGAGCAAAGAATGTATAGCTGAAGCTTTTGAGGTGTTGAAGACACAATGTCTGCAGCCAAAAACAACTATTTTTATGTATAATGACATGACTGGACACTTATTAAAACTGTTTTGATCAGAGCCCAAAGAAACAAACACATACCAAATGCATGATATTTGAGCCCTTTCATGATGAAACAGGCAAATAGCTCACACTTTGCATTGTCAATGTTTGTGAGAAAACATTACTCTGGGTTGGGGCAAACAGGGCAGGATTTGAGCTGCTAAAACTATAGAGATTCACTTAGCTAACAGACCCTTAGGAGAGACAGCGAGGTTCTGTTTTGAATTACTAAGCTATTACTTTTGAATTTTGTGTCGTCAGATATCCCAGCGTTTTCATTTAGCATTTACGAAACCACTTATAGGATTTCCTTCTGGAACTAGCAGAACTCAGCTCTGGCAGGGACCTGATAAAGCTCTAGCCCTGGATGAGAGTAAGAAATAAAATCTCTTTGCAATCCTGTCTTCCAGGGAGAATAGATAAACAAATCCCATAAAAAATGTATGTCTATTGTATTACTCTCTTTAGGAGTTGGTTGTTCCCCGCCCTCCCCCGCCCACTGCAGTGCATTTTGAGGACCTAATACCAGCTACTAAAAAGTTATGCTGTGCTAAAAATAGAAGACATTTGAAAAACTCAAGTAGTAGCTAGCATTAAAAATGCTAGATTAATTTGAAATTAATTTCTATCACATAAATATCTAAAGAACTTGAAAAATTAGGTTGTATTATTTCCATTAGACAATGCTTAAGGTGTAGGAAGGCAAATACTTGACTACCTGCAGTTATGTCTTTAAAATACTTTTGGTTTGAAATTCTTAGCCTATATGGCTGTTTCAAATAGCTGGTTGGAGAACTCAAGATGTCAAGACACCTCTTGTTGTAGCATTTCTTCTGTTTTAGCGTCACAGAATACAATTATTAATATTAGAAATATTTAGAGCTAATGTCTCATATAAGATATTTCTATTATACATTTATTTAGCTTTTTTAAAAAATATATTTTTATTGATTTCAGAGATGAAGGGAGAGGGAGAGATAGAAACATCAATGATGAGAGAGAATCATGATTGGCTGCCTCCTGCACATCCCACATGGGGGATTGAGCCTACAACCTGGGCATGTGCCCTGACTGGGAATCAAACTGTGACCTCCTAGTTCATAGGTCAATTCTCAACCACTGAGCAATGCTGCCTGAGACACTTATTTAGCTTTTAATAAACATGTAGAATTTTAGATTTGCAAAGAATATCAAAATTTACCTATTGAAGTAAATAAGACAGTATTTTAGTCATTGGGAAAACTACCTTTTTAAAAAATTCTTCCTAAAAATAAATGTTTGAGTAGTTTCCAACCAACACATCAAGTTATACTAGTAGTAGGTTCCACATATGTAATAGCTTGTTGCCATTATAATTCCTTAGATTGTAAGCAGAAATTTGGGAGGGGACCCGGGAGTGTGTTTGGGAGAAATGGTCTTTTTCTTGATTTCAGTCTGTTGCATTTTTGGTAATACCTTTCCCAGGCTAACCTGATAAAACTTTAGGGAAATTAGAAGTTTTCCTCTTTTTAAACTAAAAAAAATTTAAAAATTGTGAGGACCCCTGCTTTATGTTACCACTGGGCAATTTCACTTTCTCACAACTTTTACACTGTATGTACTTACAAAAATCCATTCTAGATTCTTTACACTCCAACTGAGTCCTTTCTGATCCTCAGAAGAAACAGGGAAAAGCTGCTCATGATTACTGATAGCACAGCTATCCCTGTACTTACTTGGTGACTCTTGACTCCTAGCTGATCTGTGACAGAAGCAATGTGCGACTCCTCAGGGGCTGCTCTTGAGTCAGCTAGTGATAAGACAATTGGCTGTATCACTGAAAGATTCTTCGACTCTGACACTCACACTCAATGTCTTAAGAATACAATAATGAACAATAAAGGATGATTTCAGGAGAGGATTTTTGTCCTCATCTAAGCTTTCATTCTTTATTTCAATTAGACACCCAAACTTCAAGTTTATAAAAGTTTGACCCACTTGCTTCCTGATATATAAAGGTGACTTTTAAGTAGTACTGCCATAGAGGGAGAAGCAGTGCAGCATGATAAAGGGACATAAGGGACACCAAGAGGTTCTCCTATCAATACTGAGTCATCAGAAGTAGAAATTCCTTGGGAAGGAACAGAGATTAGTAAAAAGAGCTTTGGAGACAGACAACCCTGTACTGGAATTTCTGCTCTTGCATTTAATAGCTGATGGGAAAGTGGAAGGATAAAGGCTGCAGATAACAGAGCTGAAGTGCTAAAGACTGGGCTGGGGTACCATATGCTGGCCAGAGAGGCCATAGGCACATTGTGTGTGTATTGGGTAAAGTTGAGGTAACATGAGAGAATCATAGAAAAGGTGAGGTGAGATAAAAAAAAAATACTAAATACTTTTATAATGATAATAAAATAAGTTAGAATAAAGGATAGATAAATCTGTCAAGGCTCAAATGCAATTACTAGATTCTCCCTCCCTCCCTCCCTCCCTCCCTCCCTCCCTCCAGTGCATGCATACCAAGTAGTGTGCTAGCTATTGGGAAAGCAAACAAAAACAAGCCATAGACTTAGCGCCCAAGTTTACACACCCCTTTGTATCTCTCAGGGTAGTTTTGCATAGATTCTCCCATTCTATGCTCTCAGCAAGTTCTGACAGAGATATTTTGTCTGGCCAGGGTATGCAGGATTCTAAGATGTTGTAAGCAGATGTCTTATATTTTGATCTGGTACCTTTCCATATAACTTTGTAAAAAATGTAGAACCATAAAGTCTAGAGAAATCATGACTATGTCAGCTGAGATTTAGTAGGTACTAGAAGTTATAAATTAGGCAGCCTCATAAGTGTTGAAGAAGGCAGTGTCTCCCTCAATGCCTTTTCTGAAATGTCCTGTGCCCTGGGAAAGGAGTCTTGTTCCCTTGAGGGAACACCAGATCTATGAGCCCATTCTGAATCACATGGACTTCATGTGTTCCCAGTTGGGTGTTTTACAGAGAACTTTCCTGAAAAATTGTGAGGCCCATTCTTCTCGGTGGTAAACTCAGGAATCTTTTATAGTACTTCTGTGTACTGATGATAATATACAAGCTACAGGGTGAATGAGCATTTACATTCTTAAAACAAGTATACAGACAGACACTTAAGGCATATTTCCAGATGAAGGGGAAATGAAGAAACAAATTTTCAAAAAATGTCATCAGAAATATTATCCATTATCATTAAATATAGATACACAATATAAAATGCAATTAATGTTATTTTTGATTCCTGGCAGAGTTTGAGATGGTGGTTTGTCTGACTGGTATAGGACATCAGTGAGGGCCTCATTAGGGAGGTAAAAGAAATACCCAAAACTGCCAACACAACAAAAAGTGCCCCTTGATGCAGACAGTTAATGCATTTTGTCATATTATGGCGGGAACTGTAGATCTCTGTGGTCATGAACAGCATAGAGGGAGAACAGGGCTCCCAGTTAGAATGTTTAAGGACATAGTGGTTGTGAGTTATATGATGGTTCAGTAAGAAGCAATCTTTGGAAACTAGCCATTAAAACAATTTCATTTTAGCATTAACAGGTTCAAACAATAAAGGTTGGGTAAAACCTTTACTTCAAATGCATTATGGACAATTTCAGAGCAAATCAGATTTAAGTTGGCAGTATTTGTTTAGTTTAGTTTATGAACTAAGAAAAAACAATATAAATTAGGCCATATAAATTCTCTCTCTAACCCCCTTCTCTTCAATGACTTCTCGTTGCTCTGAGGAAAAACAAAACAAAACAAAACAAAACAAAACAAAACAAAACAAAAAACTGCCAGCTCTTTGTAATGGCCTCTTTCCTAGGACTCAGCCCACCTGGTCTTGTTTCAGCTCCTTGACATGCAAGCTTGAGAGGATCATCTTCCCCAACCTTTTTAAATTTTAAGCGTTGCTTCTTTCTTCAAATTTAACTTAAATGCTCCTCTTCAGGAAGACTTTCCTGATTAAATCCGATCCGCTTCACCTCCCTGCCCCTTCTGTTATTCTTATTTCAGCCCCATATTTTCTTCCAATGCTGTTTACAGTTTTCCTTATTTGTTAATGTTGGTCTGTCTTCCATCCATAGTATATGATCCATGAGAGATTATGTTTGTTTTCCTCACCACTCTATTTCCAGTGTCTAGTAGAGTAGCTCTTAAGAGTACATTCTCAATATGTTTCACAAAGAAAAAAATAATAGTAATTTATATTTAAACTAGGGACCCGGTGCACAAAAATTTGTGCACTTGGCGGAGGGGGGTCCTTCAGCCTGGCCTGTGCTCTCTCTCAGTCTGGGACCCCTCTGGGGATGTCCACTTGCTGGCGTGCCTGGCCATCCTGGGTGAGGGGCTGATGGCTGTTTGCAGGCTGGCCAAGCCCCCCCAGTAGGGTACCTCACCCCATTGGGGTGTGGCCAGCCTGGGTGCAGGCTTGAGGGCTGTTTCCAGGCTTTCAGGCTGCCCACAGCTCCCATTGACTCAATGTTCCAGCAAGGCTGGCTGGAAGCAGGTTTCTGGGGTTTATTTATCTTTCATAATTGATACACTGTTCCTTTAAGCCAAGGCCTAGGCAGGTAATGAAGTCTCCTGTTGGTTTCAGCTCCGTGGCTTCTATAATTGAAAGAATATTGCCTTAGTAGACTCTAGGCAGGCAGTTTCCTCAATCGCTGGTGCAACGGAAGCCTGCTGTTTGCTACAGCTCCATGGCTTCTATAATTGAAGCAATGTTGCAACAATGTTGCCTGGAGCTTGGAGAAGCCCAGCCGGACCACAGACAGTTTACTCCTGGTGCAACAGAAGCCTCCTGCTTACTCCAGCTCTGTGACTGCCGGCCTCCATCTTGGCTGGGTTAATTTGCATATAGCAGCTCTGATTGGCTGGTAGGCATGGCTTAGGCATCCCATAGAAACTGTCAATTTTAATATTACTCTTTTATTAGGTTAGATTTTCAACATTCCAAGAATACAGAGCACCCAAGGTTCTGAAATTTCTTGTATTGGATATATTCAGAGCAGACACAGGGTTTGAGGAGGAAGGCTAGACCAAAACTAATGGATTGTATACATAGCAGTTAGTATGATGGTGGTGTGCTTGTTAAAATGTCTAGTAAGTTATTGTCATGAAAACTCTGGGGAAGTTTTGTAAGTTGGTTAAGAAGAAACAATCCAATTAAAAAATGAGCAAAGGACTTGAATAGATACTTCTCCAAAGAAGACATAGAAATGGTCAATAAGCATATGAAAAGACACTCAACGGAAATACAAATTAAAATCCCAATGAGATATCACCTCATGCCTGTCAGAATGGCTGTCATCAATAAATCAACAAATAACAAGGGTTTATGAGGATATGGAGAAAAGGGAACCCTCTTGCACTGTTGATGGGAATGCAGACTATTGTAGCCACTGTGGAAAGAAGTCTGGAGTTACCTCAAAAAATTAAAAATGGAACTGCCTTATGACCCAGTGATTTTACTTCTGGGAATATATATGAAGAAACCCAATCACTAATTTGAAAGAATATATACACCCTTATGTTCAATAGCAAAGATTTGGAAATAGCCCAAGTGCTCATCAGTGGATGAGTGGATAAAAACACTGTGGTACATTTACACAATGGAATACTACTCAGCCATAAAAAGAAGGAAATCTCACCTTTTACATCAGCATGGATGGACCTGAAGAGCATTATGCTAAGTAAAATAAGCCAGTCAGAGAAAGACAAATACCATATGATTTCACTTATTCCTTTAATGAACAAAATAAACTAACAAACAAAATAGAAAGACTTACAGATACAGAGAACAGAGTGACAGCTGTTAAGGTGAAGGGGGTTAGAGGGCTGGGTGAAAAAGATGAAGGGAGTACACAATGCAAAAACAAACAAACAACAACACCCCATAGATAACAGTATGTTGACTTCCAGAAGCAAAGGGGGTTGTGAAGATGTGGAAGAGGGCAAAGGGGAGATAAATGGTGGCAAAAAATAGACTTGACTTTTAGTGGTGAGATCAAAATGCATTATGCACACGATTTGTTAGAGTTGTACACTTTAAACCTGTATGGTTTATTAACCAATGCATCCCAATGAATTTAATATAAAAGAGTTTCTTCATCCATCTATACCATATATTAAGATCTTACATAACTATAGTATAAAGATTAAAGTCTGGGAATTAACATTGATCTATTACTACTAACCAATCTATAGCCTTTATTCAAATTTCTTCAAGTTTCCTACTAATGTTCTTTATCTGGTTTAAGATCCAATCCTGAATTCTCAAACTGCATTTAGTTTTTATTTCTCCTTCGTCTCTTCTAATTGGGGCATTTTCTCTGTCTTAAATTTTGATTCATGTTGGAAGAGTACTAGCCAAGTCCTAGTATTTGTTTTATAGAATAAATCTGTCTCAATTTGAGTTTGTCTTATGTTCTATGATGTTCAAGTTTATGTATTTTGTCAAAAACAGTAGAGAAGCATTTTTTTTTTTGTTCTTCTCAGTGCATTATGTCAGAAAATACTCTAACTTCTGACACCATAAAATTTTCCCAGGCTTGTATATTTCCTAGCCCAGCTCTGGTTACTTTTCTTGGAGTATGGTATTTAGAAACCAAAATCTGGGTGTTAGGCATTTTTATCACTATTGGGTAATCTTTCTTGTGGACACTTAGTGGACAGAACTTGGAAATATATATATAGATTAAATATAGATATTTCTATCTTTATTGTTATTTAAGACAACCAGCACAACAAACCCACCAGATCCAGCTCTCTCCCATCCCTTATTTATAATTATTTCTCTGACAATGAGGTAGCTGGCTATCATACCCACAACATATTTATTTGCTAACAATTAATTTATATTTAATTATTTCCTAGACTACACATAAGTAGTTTCGTAATTATTAATTTATACCGATAAGAAAAACAGATTTATTAGAGTACAATATTTGTGTCTTACTCTAACAGGATATAGTAAAAATATTGTTTTCCATTGATACTTAGGTTAGTTATTCCAACTCCAATAAATTTAACATATTATTTCTTATCAAATAGAAAAATTGCATTTTTTAATAAAGAAAAGCACAGTATGAATGATGATAATTTACATGTAAAAACAGTAAATGCCTGAGAGGTTGAGGCTATAGCAATATCCAATATTTCTTTTATTTTTTTAATAGGTTTTTAATTTTTCACCTAATGTAATATCTATATTAGATATTGCTTTGACAAAAGCCCTCTAGTCCTCAATGGCAAAAAGAACATTTTCTTATTTTTTATTTTGAGTAATGTAATTTATGAAAGATGTTTTAAAGATTAATTTGGAGAACTATGGAAGAAAACTATAATTCAATTTATGTATTTATTTTAATGTGCTTTTTTCTGATTGTGAAAGTAATAAATGCTCATTGTATAAGATTGATAAAGAAAGACATTATAGAAGCTAGTAAAAGTTATTATGTCATCAGAGGTAACCATTATTAAAATTTCAATGCATGTCCTTCACTTTTATATGTGGATATACAAATAGCTATATGTATAGTTTTTTTTTTAAATTCTGATTTTTTCCCTCTTATTATATTACTAGGGGCCCAGTGCACAAAAAATTGTGCACTCAGGGGGTCCCTCAGCCTGTGCCCTATCGCAGTCTGAGACCCCTCAGGGGATGTCCACCTGCTGGTGTGCCTGGCCAGCCTGGGTGAGGGCTGATGGCTGTTTGCAGTCTGGCCACAACTCCCATTGACCCAAGGTCCCAGCAAGGCTGGCTGAAAGCAGGTTTCTGGAGTTTATTTATTTTCTATAAATGAAACATTGTTGACTTGAGTGGAGGCCTAGGCAGGTAACAAAGCTTCCTTTTGCTTCAGCTCTGTGGCTTCTATTGAAACATTGTTGCCTTGAGCAGAGGTCTGGCCGGCCTACGCAGGCAGTTTCAACTCCATCGCTGGTGCAATGGAAGCCTCCTGTTTGCTCTAGCTCTGTGGCTGCCGGCCACCATCTTGGCTGGGTTAATTTGCATACAACTGCTCTGGCTGGTGGGTGTGGCTTGGGTGTCTCAGAGTGATGGTTAATTTGCATATTACTCTTTTATTAGATTATATAAGCATTTTACTTTTTGCTAAATATTCTTTAAGTACTATGGCTTTCAGTGGCTAAATATTATTCTATCAAATTTCGTGATTTATTTAGATATTTTTATGTTCCTGGGTATTCAGGGAGGTCCTAATTTTGTGCCTTGCCCCTGTTATAAAACTTTATACATAGTTGATGGTGAATGAAGAGTTATTAAAATTAAAATTATAAATAAAAGTAAAAAGTTGGTTAGGAACCCTCCAGGAGAAGTTAAGCAACAAGACTTTTTGTAGATAACTGGAAGAAAATGAAGAAATTAAAAAGAATAAATTCACACCAAATACACCATATGAAATATGGTAAAGTTGTTCTGTGCTGAGAGAAGTGGTAGAATGTGGTGACCCTTACCGCAAAGTTTCTGCAAAAGGAATTTTATTGGGTCCATCAATTAGTTTTTTTATTACTTTTTCTTATTTTATTATAGAACTTTGTTTTTTCTCTAAACTTAGATGTAACCATCCCCCAAACATAGAATTTATATGGAACTTTTTTAAAAATTTAAATTCTTTATTGTTTAAAGTATTACATATATCTCTTTCCCCCCTTGACCTCTCTCCACCTGCCTCCACCCCCCAGTACATGCCCTCACTTCCCCCTATCTCCCCATCTACCCCGTCTGTGTCCATTGGTTATGCTCATAAGCATGCATACAAGTCCTTTGGTTGATCTCTTATCCCCTCACCCACTGCATTCCTTCATAGGTTGATTTGCTGTGTAACAAAATACCTCAACTTTTAGTAGTTTAAAACATCACACTTTTAAAAAAATTCCTCACAATTGGTGGGGCAGTTCTCATCTGGGCTAACTTGGGCTTGGACTGCATGATCTGGGATGGCCTCGGTCACACAGCTGGTCTTTTGAAGGGACAGCTGGAGTCTCTCTGCATATGGTCTTTCATCCCTCAGTGAAGCTGTCTGGACTTATCTATGTGATATTAGAGGGTTCCAGGGCTGTTTGAGAGAGTCCCTTTAAATGTCTTTCATAGCCCTTTTCAAAGAGTAGGCAAAACTAAATACTTAAATTGGTTGATGGTGAGTCTATTTATGCAATTGTGCCATTCCAGTTGTTTCAAGGCTTTAGGATGTATAAAAATCATCTTTGGAGCCTCTTAGAAAAAATTCTAATATGGGAGCTTTAAATTCAGAGGGTCTGATTCAGTAGGTTGCACTGGGGACTAAGAATATTATTCAAAGTAAGCACCTTTGAGATATTCTGATGCAGACAGACTAGATTGTGAGAAAACCATTTCAGCTTATAGCTCTGTGTATTATAAAATACTAGGGGCCCAGTGCACAAATTCATGCACTTTGAAAGGAACTGTGGGCTGGGAGGCTGCGATAGGCACAGGGGCAGGCCTTGGCCCATCCTCTGTGTCCCCACCTGGCCCCTTCTGCTGTGGCCCCTGGTCCCCTATTTGCTGGGAGCCCTGCTCCCGCTGCTGCTGCTCCCACTCGCTGACATCACTGGTCTCACTTGCACCTGCTGATGGCGTGTAGCAACTGGGGCTGGCACCAGCAGTGAGTGCAAGTGGGGCTGGTGCTGTCAGTGGGAGTGAGCAGCTACTGCTGCCCTGATCACCCATCAGGAGCAGGGGAAGGTGGAGAAGCCCAGAGTGATCAGGGCTGGCAGCCGCCGCTTGCACCCACTAATTGCACCGAGTGATTAGGACCGGCAGTGGGTGCGAGTGGCAGTTTTGGTGCTGGCTGCTGGTGTGAGGGGAGCCAGTGCTGGCAGTGGGTGCAAGCACTGGCTCTGGCACCAGCAGTGGGTACAAGCCGGGCTGGCCCCAGCAGCAGATGCGAGCAGGACCATGGCGCACGGGAACAAAGAATTTTCAGTAACCACCAGAGGCTAACCCTGATAACAGCAACCAGCACCCCATCTTGGTCTGGTGCCCTGCTCACTTGCTCCATCATTCTGCCACGGCCAACACCTGCCATGTTCCACACATGCCCCCTGATGGTCAGTGCATGTCATAGCGAATGGTTGTTTGGTTGTTCTGTCATTTGGTCTATTTGCATATTAGCCTTTTATTATATAGGGTAAGGGATATTTATAAAATACATGTGGATAATAGATACTAAGTTTTAAAAATTAATATCCTGACTTAAAAAGAATATGCTGTGTTCATTGCAAGCTTTTATTAAAAAATAAGTTTCCTTCCCTTCTCTGTTGTTGTGGCTGGCACTTCCATAGCTGTAAAATAGGCTAGACTGGAAAACCCTGGATCTAGAAAGAGAGGAAGTGGTTCAGAATAGAGTGAAAACTTAGAGTGAAAACTCAAGATCAAGGCCAGAGCTCTGCTTCTTATTTTGGGGAAATGGATATGAATTATAAAACCAGGAAATATTTCAAAAATCAAAATACAAGCAATCAGACTCATATGGATGAAGGTACTATTAACTAAGGACTAAACACAGTTCCAGATGTGGCATACAGAAACAAGAGGGAAAGAATAGATGATGGTGGTTATCTAAGCATTAAAAATGATAGATTAAGAAGTTTTACAGGTAAATGTCAGCAGTGCAGTTAGTGGGATATTAGGAATCAGGGTCAGAAAATCCAATAATTTGTGGAATGTGATACAGTTTGGAAAGAGTTATCCAGTTGTGGAACACCAAGGTCAGAGTAGAATTAGAAGAATGGTTCTCAGTTCTGATCCAGCAAATTACTGCTATAAAACTTTTTTATAACCTCCTCTCTTAGGACCAAAGTCTGACTTCCGTGGTTAGAGAAGCACAAGAAAGAATATCATTAAGAAAGACATTCCCTTGGGATATTTGTCTAAGTTTTGTTTCAGGTGTATAACACAAATCACATAAGATTCTAAATCAGCTAAATATCATCTTTTCTTCTTTAATCACTTCTCCTTTTTCAGCATAGAAATAGGAATAGTCAGTCATTTTATTTCTATTGTGGTCAGCATTAATATTTATTTAGAAGTATGCTCATTTTTCTACATGATTTGCTTAAACTACTGGACTCTTTATTGCTAGAGGCCAGGAAATTTGTTTATCTTCCCCATTTTATGACATGGGTACCTTGAACAGGAAAGATATATAACAAATGCCTTATGAATATGTGAAAGGAAAGATTAGTTAATTTAAATAAGGGATCTTTAAGCTTCTGACACTAAGATCTCAACAGATTCAGTAGTTAAAAGGAAGATTCTCAAAATGTATGAGATATCATTTGGTTATTCTCTGTAATAACACACCTGTTCAAATCTTTTGCCCATTTTTAATTGAATTTTCTATGTTTTTTTTCATTGATTTATATTTATATATCCTGGTACAAGTCCTTTGTCAGATATATGTATTGCCAATATACTCTCTTACCCTGTCCTTTTTTTTTTTTTTTTTTTTAATCTTCAGACGTAAAGGAGTGCTGGAAGCAAATTCCAGCAGGTCATAATTATGCAAGTTCATCAGAAGGCTGATGGACCTTGGAGCTTCAGCAGGGCTGAAAATCTGCATATATTATTACCTGCTGCTGGAACAGCTGTAGGCATTTCCCCTAACCTGATAATCTTTTCCTGTTTATCAAACTTTACCTGTTTCCATTCCTAAAAGGGCCATTGTGTTTTCCAGCAAATAAAAAGCCATGGGTCTGGACATTCAGTGAGCCCATTTCACTAGAAAGTGGAGCCTCCCTTGGCTCCCTCATGCCTCCCAAATTTATATTTCTTGTCTAGTCTCTCAATTCATTTATACATAGCCCCTTCTCCAGATTCCTGAGCGCTTGCAGTGGAAAAGACCCTGTCAAAGGAATATATAGTATAAGATTCCGCTTTATGAAGTTTAAAAAGTAGGCATACTTACCTATTGTAATAGAAATCTGAATGGTGCTTACCTTTGGTGGGTGAAAGAGTGCTAATGACTGGAAAGGCGCAATGAGAGGCTCCTGTGGTGTTAGGACTATTCTACATTTTGATCTGGATGGAGGTGACATAGGCATACACTTTTCCAAAATTAATAAAGCCGTACACTTAAGTTTTGTGCACTTTGTGTTGTATCGCATTAAAAACTAAAAGTAAAAAAAGTAATGCATTAAAGAGCCTGTTAAAGCAACATCTGCTTTAGTTGTCAAAGGAAGGAAACTTGAGTCATTAAAATGAGGAAAGAAGTATAATTCTGCCCTTTCTCAGTGTGGTTCAGACCAGCCCATTCACACTTGAATATTTCACAAGAACTCTCTATGTAATACCGTGGCAGAAGTGTGGCCCCAAATTAACCACACTTTTGGGACAATTTAGGTATATTAACCATTGTTATCTCTCAACCAGTCAAATTTACCACATGGGAATATCTAAATAGTCTGTTGAGGGGATCACATCAGCCAAAGGACTATGCTTGCATTCTGGTTCATGTGGCCTCTTGAGACAAATCACAAATCATGTGGTATAAGCAAATTTTCAGTGATTAAACTACTTCCAGTTAGCACTCTGCAAGGAAATATTTTTTTATTTTCCTTTTATTTAAAATTGGGTTTGAAACTCTCTAGTTTTTATTACAGCCAACTTGTGGTCCAAAATGGAAATGTCCTTTAGCTTTTACTACAACAATCTATAGAACTCTTTGCTTAAATGGAAGATCTGGTTAGATTTCTTTTCTGGGTGACTGTTTTTATTTATTTGGAAGACGGTGCATAAAGATGTAAAGCGATCATCTTTTTTTTCTTTCTTGTGTAATCCCTATATATATCTTCATACAATATTAAACTGCTGTCTAAAATTTTTTATTCTAATTTTAAAGAGTTGCAAAGGATATTATTTCCATTTTATTATAAATGTTAACATTGTAAACTGAAACTACAGCATCACTCTTTTAAAAGTATCTGATAGAATGTAAATTCTACAGTAAAATCACACCGACATCATCCATTAAAAAACAATGAACTGTTGGAAATTTTCCTCCTTGAAATCATTTTGCCATCCATTCTTCCCAAAGGATTTAACTGGATCCTTAAGATATAAATCTTTAAAAGGATTTATACTTTATGCTTAAAAATCTTTTATTGTGTACCTTATCTTAATTTGTGGCAATGAAAATATTTACATTAAGTGAAATTAAAACCTCCATTTCCTCTGGCCATCTACTCTAATAAAAGAGTAATATGCAAATTAACCATCAGTCTGAGACACCTAAGCCATGCCCACCAGCTAAGCCATGCCCCAAGCCAATCAGAGCAGTTGTATGCAAATTAACTCAGCCAAGATGGAGGCTGGCAGCCACAGAGCTAGAGCAAACAGGAAGCTTCCGTTGCAACTGCCTACCTAGGCTGGCTGGGCCTCTGCTTACAGCAACAATGTTTCAATTATAGAAGCCATGGAGCTGAAGCAAACAGGAGGTTTCGTTACCTGCCTAGGCCTCTGTTCTTTGTAACAAAGTTTCAATTATGGAAGATGAATAAACCCCAGAAGCCTGATTCTAGCCAGCCTTGCTGGGACGTTGGGTCAATGGGAGTTGTGGGCAGCCTGAAATTGGCCCTCACCCCCTCACCCAGGCTGGACACACCTCCATGGGGTGAGGGTCCCCACTGGGGGGTTTGGCCAATCTGCAAACAGCCTTTAGCCCCTCACCCAGGCTGGCCCTGCACGCCAGCAGGTGGACATCCCCTGAGGGGTTCAAGACTGCGAGAGGGCACAGGCTGGGCTGAGGGAACCCCCCGAGTGCACAAATTTTTGTGCACTGGGCCACCAGTAAAGCTCTAAGTGTTAAATTTTTCTTCAGGATTGAATTATCATTATAATTACTAGAGGCCTGGTGCACGAAATTCATGCACTGGGGCGAGGAGAGGTGGTGTCCTTCAGCCCAGCCTGCACCTTCTCCAATATGGGACCCCTCAAGGGATGTCTGACTGCCCATTTAGGTCTGATCCCACAGGGCAGTCGGACATCCCTCTCATAATACAGGGCTGCTGGCTCCCAACTACTCACCTGCCTGCTTGCCTGATTGCCTCTACCCACTTCTGCCTGTCAGCCTGATCACCACCTAACTGCTCACCTGTCTGCCCAATCGCTCTCAACTGCCCTCCAGTGCTGGCCTGCTTGCCTCAACTTCCCTCCCTTGCCGGCCTGGTTGCCCCCAACTGCCCTCTCTGTGGCTTGGTCACCCCCAACTGCTCTCCCTAGCTGGCCTGATCATCTACAACTGCCCTCCCCTACCAGCCACCTTGTATTGTGGGTACCACCATCTTTGAGAGTGGGCAGTTAATTAGCATATTCCCTCCTTATCAGCCATGGCCACCGCCATCTTTGAGGGCAGGGCAGTCAATTAGCTTATCCCCTTCTTAATGGCTGTGGGTGCTGTCATCTTTGCGATGGCATGAGAGTAAATTAGCATATTCTCTCTTTATTAGATAGGAGAGAGAGATACTGTGATGAATATCTTTTTGTATAAATCATTTTCTACATTTCTTTTTGTTGTTAGAATAGAATTTTAGAAATTGAAGTTTCATAGCAAAAGAATAGGAATTTTTAAAAGCTTATATTGCTACATTGATTTACAGAAAGATTGCTCAAATTGATGTTACCACAGTTAATATGAGAGGGTGATCATTTCTTTGTATAGTGTTAGCTTTAAAAATTCTTTGCTAATTGTGTAGGTGAAAAGGGGGATCTCATATTAAAATTCACATTATTACTAACTCATTCACTAATAATCTCTCTGTTAATTAATTAGGCTTAAAAAATATTTATGGCCCCATCTGGTTTGGCTCAGTGGATAGAGTGTAGGCCTGCAGACTGAAGGGTTTTGGGGTTTGTTTCCAGTCAAGGACACATATGTGGGTTGTAGGCTTGATCCTCAGTAGGGGGCATGTAGGGGGCAGCCGATCAATGATTCTCTCATCATCATGTTTTTTTTCTTTCTCTCCCTTTCCTTTCCTCTCTGAAATCAATAAAAATATATTAAAAACAAAAATAAATAAAAAATATTGGGTGCTAACTACAAAAGCAGAGAGATTGAATAAGCAGAACAACCACTCAGATTTTCTATACAAATTTAATATTTTTAAAATGTAATTCTCTGTTGAGGTATTATTAATTTCAATAAGGTTTAATGATGAAATTTCTTCACAGTTTGTTTTAATTTGTCCTTCAGTGGATGCCATAGTTTCTTTGTCTTTTCAATGCTATACTTTTTTACATTGCATGAGGCAGAATAATGCCCCCAAAGATGTCCACCCTTGGGATTACTACTTAAATGCCATTGTATCATTAATGCTTTCTCTGACCATCCTACTTAACACCAATTATCTTACTTGTCAGGATGACCTAAACTCTCTAGCATGCTTTATTTTTCTGCTCTCTGTGTTTTACTTTTACTTATTTGTTTTACTATTCCCTGTGGCATATTATGCATTTTAACTATTCTCTTTCTCCATCCATTAGGAGTTAAGCTCCAGGAGGGATTTCAGTTAATATGATCACTGCTGTATTTCCATGCGTAGAATAGTAGTACTTGATGTTTAGTAGGTGCTCAGATACTATTTGTTGAATTAGTGATTGAATGAATGGAATCAGATACAATCTTAGGTTTTCCAAAGGATTTTCCTGTAGAAGTTATTTGTAAAATTGGTTTTGAAAAATGACTCAGAGTCCTCTGAAGGGGAATAAAAGGATTTTATAAGCAGAGGAAAAGGCTAGCAGCAAGATGGGGGGCCAGACTTCCACTGTCACAAGTATAATTATCTTTCAAAGTGATTAGCTTCTAAATGGATTAAAGTTATTATGCCAAGGATATTGAGCCTCCCCTCCAAGAGGTAAATTGTCTTATGTGTGTCACTCAAAAAGGCAAATTCTTTCCATTATTAGTGGAAAGAAGGTGAACATTGAATATGGATAGACACCAGCCCATCCAAGACAGTGGAGGTGCATGATATTTTATAGGATCAGTGAAAGCGCTGACTGTGGCCATGCATGCTTCTAGCATTATGGTTTTGGTATGTAAGGACCTTAGTGGGATGGAGTCTCTAAGGTGGGAAAAGCTTTCCTATTATTTGGACAAAAGATTTTTTTGCTTCTGGCTCAGTGCTTCTATATTCAAATTTCAAAGGGGATTTTGGTGACAGCTGTGCTTCAAGGTGACTTTCCTTAAAAATTTCATGCCCATTTAAATCTAGGGAATGGTAGACTATGTCAGTAACTCATGCAGAGGATGAGGGAGAGGGAATCTTTGAAAAGCAGTCACTCAAGGCAGTACATTGTTAGATGTCATATAGAATTCCAAAAACCTAGTATGGTGTAATCATTGCCATAAAGATACTTATAATTTAATGTGAGGAGTAAAAGTAACAATAAAGTTACAATTATCTAAGCCAGGCTTTATTGAGGATAAACCATATCCAGGCAAAATGATGAGTAATTTCATAGAGTATCTAGAGGCCCGGTACACGAAATTTGTGCACTCGTGGTGGGGAGTAGGGGTGGGGGTGTGTGTTTGGGGGTCCCTCAGCCTGGACATCCTTAGTGCTGCCATGGAGGTGGGAGAGGCTCCTGCAACTGGTGCTGTGCTCACCAGTCATGAGCCCAGCTCAGGGCTTCTGGCTGAGCGGCGCACCCCCTGTGGGAGTGCATTGACCATCAGGGGGCAATTCCTGTTTTTTAAGTCTGCACCCTGGTGGTCAGTGCATGTCATAGCAACCAGTCATTCTGCCTTTCTGTCAATTTGCATATTAGCCTTTTATTATATAGGATCACTTCATATTCATCACAACTTTATGGGACAATTACTATTGTATTTATTTTATAGATGAAGAGTAGAGCTTGGAGAGACTAATTTGATGAAAGTCGCAAAATTAGAAAGTAATAAAGCCAATACTTGAACTCAGATCTGATGACTTCCAAGGTTATACACCATTTTTACCTGAAAATACAAAATTACATATTTAAAAGAAAGCTATAGTTTCATATGGGGATACATTAACAAAAGCAATAATACAAGGAATCTATATATATAAAAGCCTAAGCAACCAGAAGCACTGGAATGACTGGTCACTATGATGTGTACTGACCAGCAGGGAACAACCACTCAATGCAGGAGCTGCCCCCTGGTGGTCAGTGCACTTCCACAGCCAACCTTCCCTGGCTGGCCAACCTCCCGTGATCCCTTCCTCCTGTCTGGCCAACCTCCTGTGGTTCCCAGCCAGCAGGCCCCAATCACCCTATTGGGGCTGGCCCCTTGGCTGGGACAGGGAGCCAGGGGTGGGTGGTGGCAGACACAACCCCTTTCTCAGGGGTCCAAGGCCAGTTTCCTCCTTGGGGCTAGTGGCTGACCTCCTGTGCCCTGTCCCTCTCCGCAGCCAGCAGGCCCCGATTGGCCACCACCTGCCCACTGTGGTGGCAGTGTCTATGTGGCAGTGAGAGAAGGAGCAGGGGGGAGGCAGGGAACTGCACAGTGGTAGGGTACCAACGATGGTGGTGTTGGCATCTGACATTTGTTCCTTCTGCATCCAGCCTGGCAACTGCCTCTCCTCTCTGGCCTGGCCCTGATCTGCTTGGCCCCAATCAACCCTGATCGCCGGCCAGGCCTAGGGACCCCACCCATGCATGAATTTCATGCACTGGGCCTCTAGTACAATTATAAAATCATATAAACAACTATATGTTTATATGTATATGTGTATACATGTACCTATATCATAAAAGGCCTGTGGTCATGACACCGTGATGCCATCATGACCAATTACCGAACTCACCAGGAGGCTCATTGATGAGTCCCATGGCAGCCATAATGGGCAAGACTTCTGTGTCCCACAGCATCCCCAGCAGGTGGGACTTCTGGAGTGTTGTAGGGTGCTAGCAGCATTCGCAGAGTGTGTGAAACTTCGTGGGGCGGCAGATATGGCCCTGATGGCAGGTTAGGCCTAGGGCACCCTACACATGCACGACTTAATTGTGTTCTGGGCCTCTAGTATAAATATGTTTATATACATATGTCTATTCAGTTGTTTGTATTATTGGAGCAATTAAAAACAAGTAAGTTAGTCTTTGTTCTTGTGCACTTGGCTAAATTTAAATACCCAAAATGTAGAAATTATTAACAGTCCTCTGTATTTAATTATATTTGAGAGGGTTGGTGGAAAGTTGTAATGGTTTTATCAAAATTTTATTTTTTCCTGAGAAGTCAGAAAAATCAGAACCTTTCCCACCAAAATATATTTATTTTTCTTTGTTATTTTGAAGTAATATGTGTTATTAAAGAATCTAATGTGCATAATACTCTGTATTCTTAAATAAGCCACTTTGTAAAAATGTGGCATTTAGTTAGGTGCATTAACTTTTCAGTTCTCTGTTCAATGCTGTGCTGAAGTCATTCATTGGTCTCTTATACATCCTGGAGTACTTCACTGGCAAAGTGAAGAATGTCATCTGTTAAAGCTCCAGAGAAAATGCTGGCTTCTGTAGAAGCATAATAAGTTATTAAACAACAACAACACACTCTGGAGATTTTGCTTAAGTTTTTGCAAGTAATTCTCAGTGCCTTTGTAAAAATCTCCATGTTTTGAAATTTCTAAATACTCAGTAAAATCTCATTAATTTAATATTGCATTTTAAAACCAGTTCTAATTTGAATTAAAATTTAGTCACCTAAATTACATTATCCATACAAATATAAAAGTCGGAAATTAGGCCCTAGTGCAGTGTGCCTCTATAAACAGTTAATATCATGCAGTTGTTTTAGAACTTTGAAAATGCAGTTTACTCACAATTT